>VDFB02007428.1:0-143743 GCA_007258455.2 Sequoia sempervirens | reverse complement strand
TCTTACCAATGCTTCTATTGGTATTAAAAAACAACCTTAAATCTTGGGTTAGAAAGTTAGCTATCTTGAAAGGGTTGTGGTATGATCTTGGATTGTATCCTAGATTGTGTGGGAAGCTTGTGTTTGATCATTAAGGTATGTAAACTTGATCAGGGAAATGTATCCTATATTGCATGGGTCTTGCTTAATACTTTCCATAATGGTTATTAGTAGATCACATTATTATAGTTTGTGGTAACCCAAGATTGCATTCAAGTATGTAACAAACTTGGTTTGTATTTTAAGTTGTACACTTTCAAATAAAATTCATAAGGTTTAGAAAATCTTGATCACTTTCTAGAATAGCCCATTAAACACGGGTTGCTCTTGAATGCACTACATAATTTATATAACAAAACCACTTTGCATATCAACCAGAGTTATAGGCTCTTTATTGCAGCAATGTGTAATCGCTCTTGGATCATGCTATCATTACGTCATAACCTGTTAAACTTGAGTAAACCTGAATGCACCCAATGATGATTGACACCTAATTGTGATGACAATGATTTGTACATAAATTGTGCTCATATGAGTGCCTCCATTTCTATCACAACATAGACACATTAAAATTGGGTCACACATGAATGCATCTTGTATTTGTTATAGCACAACTATGCCAGATGACCAATAGAGTTATGGATCACATAATTATAGTCACAAGAATTTGATCCTAGGTTGTGCTCTTATGACAATTCGAATACTGTTACAACATAACCCTTTGGACTTATATTACTCAAATCCTTACATTGCTTATTTTCTCTTTGGATGGATGACTTATGGATATTTTTGTGATTTATACAACTTTTATTTTGATAGTGAATGACATCAGATTCTTTCTAAAATTGAAATGATTTATTAATTATGGTTTTATGATGATTTTGAGTTTTATTTAGAATGGGTTAATATGTGTCATTTTTATGTGCAGGAAGAATAGATTGTGATGCAACATTCGGGTATGGACAGTTCAGAAAAAAATGGATTGCTATTAGTGCCATAACCAAGTTGGAGAGTACCTTGAGTCGGTCTGAAACACTTTTGAGTGTTTTCGCTCAAAAGTAGAACCTGAGTATAGGAATTTCCGAATATCCGATAAAGGAAGTTCATTTATTCTAAAGATAAAATCATAAATTTGTTGGTCCAATTTGACATCCAACCTAACATATTTAATATCCAATAGATAAAGTTCGTACATTCTAAAGATAAAATCATAAATATACTGGTCCAATTTGAGATCCAATTTGAGGTTGTGAAGCTCTGACAAAGAAAGTTCCTACATTCTAAAGATAAAATTATAAACTAGCTCGGTGCAATTTGAGATCCAATTTGAGGTCATGAAGCTTTGACTGAGAAAGTTCCTACATTCTAAAGATAAAATCATAAATTTTCTTTGTCCAATTTGAGGTCCAATTGTAAGGATTTGTCTTTTTAATTACACTTTCTCACATTTGGCTTGATACAAATTGTTACTTTAGAATTATGGTATTACTTTTCTTCTAATGTTTTCAACTCTCATTTCAGGGAAGAGCTCTGAAATGGCTCCTTCAGATGGAGATTACACTTTTCTACTATAGGTTCCATCTAGAAACAATAGAAGCTTAGGTACTGTCATACTCAGGTACAACAGAGTTTGAGGTGAATTGCACTTAGTATTTTATGATGATATGGATATGTTCTAACCTATAGTTGATTGTTGTAGCATAAAAGATAGGCTAAATAGTTGTTCATATACCATTGTTTCAAATTCTAAATTGCTATACCTTATTCTAGGAGCAAATATTAGGGGGAGTCTATACTTAAGACACCATTGTTTCAAATTCAAAATTTTTGGCTCTTTCACAATTTTTTGCTTCATTTATTTGTTCTAAGACAACCTACTGTATAGAAGATGTTCTCAAAATCATAGTAAAATCCTTTATTTTAGGATGACTGTTTAGAATCTTTGCCATCATAACAATGAATAAAAGCATCAGTCATTAACCTGAACTTTGCAAGAGTTTCATCAAATTCTACTTTCCACTCTCTTTTCCTTCTAAATTTTATTCCCAATTTCATTTGTGAAGAACTTCTTGAGCCTGTAGATCCTAATATTAGCCATAACTTTACCAAGTGTCGAGGATAGCTTTCGAGTTTTAACCCAAGCAACAATTGAAAAAAATTGAAGCTATCCTTGACACCTGTTAAAGTTATGGCTAATAGCAAGATCTACAAGCTAAGGAAGTTCTTCATGGATGAAATTGGGAATAAAATTCAGAATGGAAAAGAGAGTGGGAAAGTAGAATTGCATGAAACTCTTGCAAAGTTCAGGTTAATGACTGATGCTTTTGTTCATTGTTATGATGGGAAGATTCTGAACAGTCATCCCAGAACAAAGGATTTTACTATGATTTTGAGAGCCTCTTCTATACCGTAGGCTGTCTTAGATCAAATAAATGAAGCAAACAATTGTGAAAGAGTCAACTATTTTGAATTTGAAACAATGGTGTCTTATGTATAGAATCCCCTTGTGATTTGATCCTAGAATAAGGTATAGCAATTTTGAATTTGAAACAATGGCATATGAACAACTATTTAGCCTATCTATTATACTACAAAAATTAACTACAGGTTAGAACCTATCCATATCAACACAAAATAGCAGGTGCAATTCACCTCAAACTCTGTTGTGGTAATTGCTTTGTAAGGAAGTTTGCACTCCATGAAAATTCTCTATGCACATTAGTATGTTGGTTATTATCTTGATCTCCTTTGTGATCAAAAGAATGGTGTAGTTCATTGCATAACTCATGACCATTTTGTAGTGCTATGATCTAGTGCTCTTTTACTTCTTACTCACTGTGTTCTCAATTACCAAGTGCAAATGAATTAGAGGACAGATTTTTGTCACCATTTTATAGTAACTTTCAGTGTTTTTGGACTTTTTGTTATGATTCAATCACTATTTGATAGTGTTCTTCCTTTCTCACTCCTTGAGGATAGAAGAAAATTCACAATTTACAACTCTCTAACAATGATCACCAAGTGGATTTTTATTAAATATTGTAGTTTCAAGTTCCACTTCGGATCACCAAATCATTCACAAAAACTTCTGCACAACCACCACAACACTGTACAGTTATTGTTGGGCCTTTGCAGTGATGTGAATGGATCATTAAGACCTCCATGCTACCCTATTCCACTCTTCTCTCTTCCCTGTTCCATCTTTGTATGGGTTTCCCAAATCATTGTACAAATCATAATCATACACTTTGTCCCACTCTTATCTCTTCCTTATTCCATTGCCTATTAGTCTTGTCAGTGTTGGATATTGTTGATATGTGTTTGTCATTGATGTCAACACTATTGGCATTAATGTCTTTAAGGATGCATATGTCAAGGATATTGAGAAAATTGTAATAAAATAAGTTGCAGGTTGTTAGTGATGCAGTGAAGTTCAGTATAGCCATCATGTTGTTGACTAGATCAGTATATTGATGATAATAGGTTGTGGATTAAAGGGTTTGTTTTCAAATATATCTAGTTTATCCACGTGAAGTTTTAGAGATCTGCATGGAGATTTGATCGAGTTATGAGTATCTATGTTCTGATAGTTGTTTTGTTGCTTTAGTTGGTGTTCCTAAAAGAAGATAGTGTGATTCTAGTAATTTGAGTTGTTGTAGATGCTTCTATAGTGATTCATGATGCTCGTGGATGTTTCTAGATCATGCTCTATCTGTGTCGTTGATCCACATTGATCATTGTGCTCGTGATTGGTGTTTTTCTTCTTTGAGCTCATGTTTTTTCATATTCATGGCAGATAGGGTGATTGTAGCGTGTTGTGGATCTTTGAGGCATAATTTTCAAAGGTGGTTCATGTTCAAGGATGTTGTTTTGGGTCCTCACTATGTTATGACCGACATTGGTTGGTGCACATTGAAAATTATTTATTGTTTTGGGCCGATAGTTTGTACATATTTTATATTTTGTTGAAGCCAACATGTAGATGATGTTATCCTTAGTTGCAAATATATATGAGCAAATTTTTATACCATTTGAAGGCATGTGATGTAGTGGTGTGCAAAGTGTGCGAGTCCTATGTGTGAATAATGTTCTAATCTTTCGAAGGAAGAAGTAAAGTGTGAAGAAGAGTGAGCATATGTTTATGAGCTTAACCAGAACTATAATCAGGTATTAGGAGATGTTATTTTCTTAGTTCAAAATCTTCAGGATGTAATCCAATTTTTTTTGTAAGATAGTGTGTCTTCCTTTGGGCAACAAGCCTTTTTGTATTTGAGCAGTGAGCTCTAGGCAATGCACTTGATACATGCTATTCCCCATTTATAATTCTTTATACTTTTAATAGAGTATAATCTTGTGGACTAACCTCCACCATGGTTTTTCCCCTAACATGGTTTCCACATAAAAAATATTGGTGTTATGTGTGTTTCTGATGTGGTGATGGTTTATGCTTTCATGTTTATTTATCAAATCTAAGAATAAGTTTAATACGTTTAATTTTTGTGACAACTGATTCACCCCCCGTCTCAGTTTCTACCCTTGTGTTGCCAACAATTGGTATCAGAGCAGGTTCCTCAGAAGAATTTTAATAGCTTGAGGTGATCCAAGATGGAGACATATAAGAATGATAGTCCAAGATTTTATGGAAAAAATTATTCTTTGTGGAAGACTCGAATGGAGTGTCATTTGAGATGCATTGGTGAACCTTATTGGAAAATTACAAAGAATAGGTATATCATTCCACATAATGGTCCTTCTATTGCAGATGAGATTAAGGAAGCCGAGTACAATATCAGGGCAAGGAAGCATTGTTGAGTGCTCTGATTGATTCTAAGATGACAAATGTAATGGAGCTGAAGACTACTTATGAGATCTAGAAAAAGTTGGAAACTTTGTATGAAGGTGATGCTCATGTGAAGATTGCTAAGTTGCAAAGCCTGAAAGGAAAATACGAAATGTAGAGAATGGGTGAAGATGAGAACATCACTTCTTTTATGTAGAGAGTGAATGAAGTTGTGTAGTATTAGATGTGCTAGTGGAAGATTGGAAGAATCAAAGATTGTTGCTAAAGTGCTCAAATCATTGCCTACTGCATACAAATCCAAAGCTACTACTATTGAGGAGATATGGACTGTGACAAATGTAACCAGAGACATGTTGATCATTAATCTTACTTATTTTGAGTTAAGTGAGTTTGGTGATTCTCTTCCTAAGAGTGAATCTACATTCAAAGCTACTATCTCTGGAAAAGATAAGCAGAGATATGATCTGGGTGAAAGTTCTTCTAGAAAGGTGTTCAAGTATGAGGAGGAAATGAGAGAGATTGAAGAAGAAGAGAGAAAACTAGACGAGCTTGAAGCACTTATTGTCAAGAGGGAAGCCAGAGGAGAAGGTAAGTATAAAGGGAAGTTTCCTATTAAATGTTTTTCTTGCAATAAGATAGGTCACTTTACCTCAAGGTGTCCAGAAAGAGTTCCTAAGCCAAGATCTAACAAGCCTAGATTCTAAAGAAAGTGCTATTTTGATACTAATGAAGGTGTGACAGATGATGAACCTGATAAAGGGAATGTAAGTGAGGACGAATGGGTATTTATTGCTATCAAATAAAATGATCATGTACCTACTAAATCTGCTAGTTGCACAAATGTGGAGAAAGCTCTAGCTACCAGAGTTGAAGAAAAAGATGAATGGGTGATTGATAGTGGATGCTCTCATCACATAACAGGTGATAAAAGTAAATTTGTGAGCTTGGAAAAGTATGATGGTGGTGTTGTAATATTTGGTGATGACAAAGCTGGTGTAATCCATGGCAGAGGATCCATTTTTCTTGATGGTAAGCATAATACTGATAATGTTCTATATGTGGAAGGTTTGAAGCATAATCTCTTAAGTGTTGGATAGATGGTTGACAAGGGATATAATCTTCAATTCAAGAATGGAAAGTGTAGAATATTGGGGAGTTTTGAAAATGTGATTGCATCTAGTACAAAAACAAAAGGTAATATCTTTCACCTGAGTGCTACTAGTAAAAGTTGTTTGATTGCTCAAGTTGATGAAAGTTGGTTGTGGCATAGGATAATGTGCCATGTAAACTTTGATAATATTATCAAGATAAGCTCTACCCAGGCTGTGAGAGATCTTCCTAAGTTGATAAAACCTACTAATGCCATATGCAAGGAATGTCATTTAGGGAAGCAAACTAGAGTTTCATTTTGGGGCAAACAAAATTGTTCAAATGAAGTGTTGGAGCTTGTGCATACTGACTTGTTTGGTCCTTCTAGAGTTAAAAGTTTACAAGGATACAAGGATTTCATGTTAATTATTGATGATTATTCTAGAATGATGTGGGTTACTTTCTTAAGGGAAAAATCTGAAGATTTGGAGAAATTCAATATTTTTAAGGGTATGGTTGAGACAGAGACAAGTCTGAAGATTAAATGTATGAGATTAGATAGAGGTGGTGAATTCACTTCTAGTGAATTTAATTCTTTTTGTGAAGAGCATGGGATAAAGAGACAATTATCTGCATTGCAGACCCCTCATCAAAATGGAGTTGTGGAAAGGAAGAACAAGACAATTTAAGAAGCTACTAGGACTATGATGTTGGAAGGAAATGTTCCTCATATCTACTGGAGAGAAGTTGTGAGTACTACCGTTTACACTCTCAACCGAGTACAAGTCAAAGGTGATACCGATAAGACTCCATATGAGCTAAGGTATGGTCATAAGCCTACTGTTAGATACTTCAAAATCTTTGGGAGTAAATGCTATATCAAAAGAGATGAAGATATAGGAAAGTTTGATGCTAGAAGTGACGAAGGAATCTTTCTTGGTTATTCTACTAAAAGTAAAGCCTACTAGTGCTACAATAAGAGATTGGGGAAAGTAATTGAGAGTGCTAATGTCAAGGTTGATGAAGAAATAATTAGACCATCTAGAACTTGTGGATATGATTCAGACGATCAAAATGATAGTTCAAATAAAGGAAAGAAAGTTCAAACTTCAAATCAAGTTTAGATCATTCTGATGAATTAGGAAAATCAAGAGGAAGGAACTAGTGAAAGTGCATCACAAGAGCCTGAAGTTCAAGAACACCCTAAGACTCTAAGATATGTAAGATTAAATCATTCAGAAGATCAAATTATAGGTGATAAGAACAAAGGTGTTCAAACCAGGAGAAAATTTTTAGAAGAATATTGTTTAATCTCAAAGACTAAGCCTAATAGTGTCAATGAAGCATGCAAATATGAACATTGGGTGGAAGAAATGAAAGAAGAACTACTACAAATTGAGAAGAATGATACATGGATTCTTGTTCCTAGACATAAGGACAAAAATGTAATTGGAACTAAATGGGTCTTTAGGAACAAACTGAATGAGCAAGATGAAGTTGTTTGAAACAAAGCAAGACTGGTGTGTAAAGGAGATTCTCATATGGAAGGAATTGAATTTGAAGAAAATTTTTCTCCTATTGCTAGGATTGGACATGTGAGACTATTTCTTTCTTATGTTGCTTACAAAAACTTCAAGGTTTATCAGATGGATGTCAAGTTAGCATTTCTAAATGTCGAATTAGAAGAAGTGTATATTGAGCAACCTGGTGGATTTCAATTGAATGATCAAGGAGATATGGTTTTTTCGGTTGAAGAAAGCATTGTATGGACTCAAGCAAGCCCCAAGAGCATGGTATGCTAGATTGGACAAGTATTTGTTGAAGCTTAGATTTAATAAAGGTACTATTGATAGTAATTTGTACTTCAAGATTGATCATGATAAAGAATTTATTATTGAAGTCTTTGTTGATGATATCATTTTTGGAGGAGATGATAGTTTGTGCATGAAGTTTGCTGATGAGATGCAAAATGAGTTTGATATGTCTATGATTGGAGAAATGAAATTATTTTTGGGATTGCAAATTACTTAGCTAGATAAAGGGATCTTCATATCTCAATCCAAGTATGTGAAATAATTGATAAAGAAGTTTGGTATGGAATATTCAAAGCTAGTTGGTACACCCATGGTGACTGGATGTAAGTTGAAACAAGATGATGGTTCTCCTAAAAAAATTAGACTAGATACAAATCCATGATTGGTGGATTATTTTATTTGGCTCAAACTAGACTTGATATCATGAATGTTGTATGCATTGTTGCAAGATTTCAAGATGATCCTAAGGAATCTCATGTGATAGCTGTAAAGAGGATTTTTAGGTACTTGAAGGGAACAACTAATTTTGGCCTATGATATCCTAAAGAAGATGACCTTACTGTGAGTACTTTTACTAATGTTGATTGGGAAGGAGATGTGAATGATAGGAAGAGTACTAGTGGTGGTGCATTTTTCTTGGGAAAGAAGCTGATTTCATGGTTAAGTAAGAAGTAGAATGCCATTTCTTTATCTACTGTAGAGGTAGAATACATTGTTGCTGCTAACAATTGTACTCATGTATTATGGATGAAACAAATGTTGAAAGATATCAGAGTTGTGTATGATTAACCTATTGCTATATTATGTGATAATTCAAGTGCAATTAGTATTTCTAAAAATCCGATGTTGCATTAAAAAACCAAGCAGATATCTATCAAGTTTCACTTTATGAGAGAGAAGGTGAGTGAAAAGGAAGTCAGATTGGAGTATGTTCCCACTAAGGAACAAATTGTAGATATCTTTACAAAGTCTTTGTCTAAGGATACTTTTGAGTATCTCAGAGGGAAGCTAGGGGTGATTACCCCTCCTAACCAGAATTAAGATGCATTGACTTGCATTAGTCTGTGCATTTCATAGTCATATCTTATGATCTGGATTGATGTTGTGGTGGCTGCTACTTAGGGGGAGTAGTCAAATGTTTAGAAATGTGGTTAAAATCTTGTGTGGAGAAAGATAATGTGTATCTTTGTCATTGATGTCAAAGGGGGAGAAGAGTCATGTGAAAAAATATGAAAGAGTTAAGGAGAAAAGAGTCAAAATCTAAGGGGGAGAAAGTGGTAAGAGAAAGTTGCGTTGATGGTTTTTTTCACATCATGTGTTTCCATCAATGTCGAAGGGGGAGATTTTTGGATATTTCTGATATGTGGTTGTCATTGATGTCAACACTATTGGCATTAATGTCTTTAAGGTTGTATATGTCGAGGATATTGAGAAAATTGTAATAAATAAGTTGTAGGTTGTCAGTGATGCAATGAAGTTCAATATAGCCATCATGCTATTGGATAGCTCAGTATATTGATGATAAGAGGTTGTGGATTAAAGGGTTTGTTGTTGAGTATAACTAGTTTATCCACATGAAGTTTCAAAGATTCGCATGAAGATTTGATTGAGTTATGAGTATCTGTGTTCTAACAGCTATTTTGTTGCTTCAGTTGGTGTTCCTGAAAGAAGATAGTGCGATTCTGGTAATTTGAGTTGCTGTAGATGCTTCTTTAGTGATTCATGATGCTCGTAGATGTTTCTAGATCGTGCTCTATCTATGTTGTATATCCGCATTGATCGTTGTGCTCACGATTGGTGGTTTTCTTCTTTGAACTCATGTTTTTCATATTCATGGCCGACAAGGTGATTGTAGCGTGTTATGGATCTTCAAGGCATAATTTTTGAAGGTGGTTCATGTTTGAGGATGTTATTTTGGGTCTTCACTATGTTGTGGCCGACATTGGTTGGAACACATTGAAAATTGTTTATTGTTTTGGGCCGACAGTTTGTACATATTTTATATTTTTTTGAAGCCGACATGTAGATTATGTTATTCTTAGTTGCAGATATATATGAACATTTTTTTATACCATTTGAAGGCATGTGATGTAGTGGTGTGTGAGTGGGGTGTAAAGTGTGTGAGTCCTGTGTGCGAATAATGTTCTAATCTTTCAAAGGCAGAAGTAAAGTGTGAAGAAAAGTGAGCAGATGTTTATGAGCTTAACCAGAACTATGATTAGGCATTAGGAGATGCTATTTTCTCAGTTCAAAATCTTCTAGATGTAATCCGAATGTTTTTGTAAGATAGTGTGTCTTCCTTTGGGTAGTAAGCCTTTTTGTATTTGAGTAGTGAGGTCTAGGCAGTGCGCCTGAATGCATGTGCATTCCCCATTTATAATTATTTATACTTTTAATAGAGTATAATCTTATGGACTAACCTCCACCTTGTTTTTCCCCCTAACAGGGTTTCCACGTAAAAAATATTGGTGTTATGTGTGTTTTTGATGTAGTGATGGTTTATGATTTCACGTTTATTAATCAGATCTGAGAATAAGTTTAATAAGTTTAATTTCTATGACAACTGATTCAATCCCCCTTCTTAGTTGTCTTCCCTTGTGTTACCAACAATCAACTCCTCATTCCTCCACTTTAATAGAGTTGGAGGAGTCTCACAAGAGAGATAAATTTGCAAAAAAAATTTCTTATGGATCTTATAATCTACAAAAAATAAGCTTTACAGTCAAAAAAATCTATCATAATGATCTATGTGTTTACCTTGTTGGAGAAAAATATTTGATCTTTTTTACAGTGAGATGAAGGATACACCCAAGAATAGATCTAAAAATATCATATTTTTAAACCTTAAAATCTTTGAGATTTTTGCAAATTTGATTTGATTTTTGTACAGTTGGATGGATCTAAAAAACCGCTACTTGAAAATGATGTAAATGAAAATGTTGTTTTTTCAAAATAATCTAAGGGTGTTATTTTTCACTTGCACAATTTATTTTTATTATCATTTTGTTAATCATAGTATTTCATTGTATATTTGTATTTTTTTAGATTGTGTTGGATAGTTAATGGTTAAGTTTTTTCTTTTTTAAAAAAATTGGCATAATATACTTTCCATGTACTTCTTTTCATCACTTGTAAATCTTTTTTTTTGTTACTTTTTGTGATCATTAAAAATGGAGATGATTTTAGTCTCATGCCATCCTATGAAATATTTTCATGCATGTTTGAGATATCTACAAGGTGATGAAAAAGGCCCTAGGGTTTGGTAGGGTTTTGAGTATACTTATTGTTTTGATGGTAATGTTGTCACTAAGTTCTCTCCTTGCCCAAATATAGTCACCCGAGAAATTGCCATGACACTCTTGATTGTAAATTACTTTGTTCTCTCTACCTTCTCACTATAGGTATGATTCTTCAACTCTACCAACTTCCCTTCTATCATAGTATCTTTTCATGCTATTTCATCTATTCTCTTATGAATTTATTCTTATGACTCTGAACTTGCTATCACTAGGTCTATTATGACAGTTATGTCTTTGAGGGTATATGATTTTCTACTATGAACTCTTAGATTGTCATACTTTTGATGAAAATTCTCCAAGGATAGTTTCTCACTGACTTAACACTATGTATATTCTCCATTATGCATTGAAAATTCATAGTTTCTGCTTAACTATTTATGTAACCATTTCCATGTTTCTTGGGACTGTCATCCCTATAGGATAGTTTTCTTATAGATCTAAATGTAATTTAAAAGGTGAGCATAAATATTGACAAGTTTCATAAGACTATTATGTCAAGGTAGTAGATGGTTGTGAAAAGTTTTATAAGACTATTGTGACAAGTTTCATAATACTGCCATACCGCAAGAGCCAAGAAGACATGGTGAGGTGTAGCAGTATAACATCTCGTATTACCGCAAAGGCCAAGCAATAAATGTGCAGTATGGTGGTAAATACAATACTTCTCCTACATCCCTGTAAGAGCCAAGAAGCAACATTGTGGTGTAGTGGTAACATCCTGCATTACTGTGAAGGCTGAGCAATAATGGTGTGGTGTAGTGGTAACATCCTGAATCACTGTGAGGATCAAGTCAAAAGAATGCGGTATCATGGTTAAACTATAAAATGAAATATCAAGTTTCTTTGGGGAATTTTTTGAAATAGTTTGCTTGACTTGTGTCTATTGCTTCCACATTTTCATGTATGTCTAGTAGGGCACTTGTAACTACAACATATGACAAAAAATACTTGTTGTTATGCTTTGATGGATGTCCCTTCATTATTACTGGATATATGATGTAGTGCACATTATTATAGTGTAAGCCTATTTTTCAGATTGTTTCATTTAGCATCACCAATATTCTCCACAAGAACATTGTCCCTATTTAAAATGATGGAAATGGTTCACATCTCTTAGAACAATTTCTCTTGCAACAATCTTGGAGATGAATTTGGATGCAGTGTGAAAATTAGAACATACTCAAAGGTTCTTAACAACTCTAATAGTTGTACCAGGGGCCATGTTTTACAAACCAAATGAAATTTCTCACTTTTCACTCTGGTGGCAGATAAATGATTCTTTTTTCTTCTATTCCACAACATTAAGTAAAAGTCTTGAATCTGAAAATACCCTGCTGCCTTCATTTTCCAAGCTAATTTCTCCAATTTTGCATAGATCTTCCATGTTTGTGGATGTGATTTTTCTCCTAAACAAAAAATCATGTACCATTTTATGCCATTCAATCCAACTACATGCAAATATCTTTTAATTCATTTATCTTTCATCAATCTCCTTACTATTTTAACCTCACCACACTTGCCCGCTTCTACATAGATGTTTTAGAGAAGAACATAAGTTGCAACATATTTAGGATCCAACTAAAAAAGAAATGTTGTTGGAATACTTAGCCTATATTCATATATGATCCACAGGAACCAAAGGTTTAACTAAAATCTCAGTAATAATGTTTAGGGTCTCCTGAAGATAGCTAGCATGGGCATGAAGGTCAACCATGCACACCTACCTAATTGATCAACTATATATGTAATGCAATAAGGGTTACTGAATTGTGAAGTATGTGCAGCCCTCATCCACTAAACCTGTATGACTGCATGCATCTAGAACACAAGCAAAGCTTACGATGTTGGTGTTCTAGAGTGATTCATTCGTTCAAATATTTTGAGATATTCCTTGCAAAATCCATTTTGTGCACATTCTATAATCATGTCATTTCATTCCATGAGATGACATCTCTTTGAGAAATTATGTCAAACAATTCATTTTGTACTACATTTTGGTGTCAAATCTTTGGTAATTATGGTTAGTTTCATTACATTCAAATTCTAAATTTTGGGGAATTATGTACAGTAAATAGATTGATGGTTGTTTGGATAGTGAAATTATCTCTCTAAGAAATTAACTGAAATATCTAGAACAATTATTTTAATTAAAGAGGATTTTGTGGTTATTTTTGTAACAATGATTAACAATGATTTTATAGTGCAACTAGCTTGCTATTTTCATTCAAGATACAAGTCATCAAAGTCAAGCACATACCAAGAAGATGGTACTCTACTTCAAACCCTCAACCTCACTTAGTTTAGTCTGCTTACATGGAGATATTAAGGAAGTTGCTAAAAAATTAATATATATCATTTTTTGTTTGTGAAGGAGAATCCTGTGAGATTGAATATGGCAGTGGATCAATATCTGGTTTCTTAAGTAAAGATGATGTCATAGTTGGGAAAATTGTTGTGAAACATTAGGTTAGTAATTTTTGGATGTTAAGGCTTCCTAGTTGGATATAAAAGATCTTTTCTCATCAAATTAATTTGGAATTTATGTATAAATGGATTCTTCCATGGTGCAGGTCTTTACTTAGACAACACATGAACCGGGGTTAACATTTTTTGTTTTCTAATTAAGTCTGATGGCATTCTTGGGCTTGGTTTCCAGGAAATTTTTGTTGATAATGTTGTTCTAGTCTAGTTAGTGTTTACATTGACCATCATTCTATAATGTCAAATTCATTCTATAATCTGAGCATATCACCTTTCCTAAAATTTGAACAAGGTTTTGAAATCAAGGATTCAATATGCATATTTTCAGGCCTATGTTGAACACTCTATTTAAGGCATTTGTTGACAAGGCTACAATTTTTTAATTGATTTATCTTTCTACTATGTTTGGAATTTTGTAAAATTGCAATATACAGTGAATTTTTATTCTTTATGAATTTAGACTAATAGTAATTTTTTTGGTTGTATTGAGGCACAACTTTATTCATGGCAGAAAAGGAAGCACCCTGTTGCACATATCAGATAGCACGTTACATATAAAGGAGGAAAGATTCTAGCTGGGTTATTATTGAATGCATTGAAGGAGAGAGTTTCATATATGGGACATGATCAAAAATATCTTTCTTGGATTCTACATGTTATAGCTTGCTCCATGAAGATTTCCCACATGATGATCCCACAATACTGGTTTACAATTTTTGGCCAAATTGGACATTGAACTTATTTTTTCTAACTAAATCTTCACTTTCAGACACCTATAGCGGCTAAAGTATGAGGAATTTGAAGATGATGCAAACTAGTGATTTCTGACATTTTTTTTGTAGATTCTTAATATATTTTTTTCAATTTTTTTTGAATTAGATTGCA
The DNA here is from genome assembly GCA_007258455.2 of Sequoia sempervirens. Taxonomy (NCBI): domain Eukaryota; kingdom Viridiplantae; phylum Streptophyta; class Pinopsida; order Cupressales; family Cupressaceae; genus Sequoia; species Sequoia sempervirens. The sequence goes on along the minus strand of VDFB02007428.1, from coordinate 129,335 downwards.
CTTCTTTTTCCATCTCCTTCAAAAACTAGTTTTTTTTAGTAAACACCATTTTTAACGAGTGATGCTCACCATATGATGCAGAGTACCGAGGAAAAATATAAATCTTCTGAAAATTCAATGAAACCAATGGTAAATAATTCACAACCTTAAAATTTTTTACCAATTTCTAATGGTTAAAATGAAAGATATGCAATTTTTATTGCTTGCTGCCCTGTGTAAATCAGAACATGACTGTTTTCACCAAAATGAGCATAACTTTCGTAATATTCCATGAAACAACCTCAAACCAACGCCAAAAGAAAGATAACTCCTCCCTCTTCCAACCATATAATATTTATTTCATTTTGAGGCAATACCTAGTCATACAATTTTCTGCAACATGACTATAACAAAGAAATCTGAAAAGTTGCAATCAATAAAATCACCATAACTTACTCAAATTTGCATGAAATTGAGTGAGACAAAAAAGATAATGTTTTAGAATCATAAATTAATCATTCCAAATGATTTTCCCATGAAAATATGGCCATAAGAGTTCGTACAATGATCTGAAACTCAGATTTATTAGAAAAAACATAGAAATTTTGCATAAAATTAGGGCTTCATTATTGGTTCTTTATTATTTACATCCCTCTCCACTAAGATTCGACCATACAAGGGTATTTAAACCAATTATAAGCCTAACCAACCACCTACAACTTTCTAACTTCCTCATATGACCCTTCATCTTCTTATTTTTGCATTTTTGCAATTTTGCAATTTTGCATTTTGACAACTTTTGACAATTTTTACAAGTTTTGACAATATGAACTCATACTCACCTAATAACCTATTAAATGACTCACACATATTAAATATTCTCTAAATGACCTTATGACATGAACAAAATACCATGTAAATCAAATATTTACAAAATGGCCTCATGGAGGCATGAATTCCACTAGGTGCTCCTACACCACCGTATAACACAAATTTTTTTTCATGAAGGATAAAATTGTATTTTTTTCAAATTTATATTTGTAACTAAAATATCTAATGTTTCTAATTAGTTTCATAGTGTCTTATTGAATATTTTTTCCTTAACCAAGTTTCGAAGGCAAACCAATTACAATTTAGACATAAGCAGATTGTATAACACATAAATTTTTTTGTATTTATCGAAATTATTATTTTTTTGTTGGATCAAGGACTTCAATATTTGGTGCACTCATATTTTTAAATTTTTTTTTGATAATTTCTATTTTTCCACCTGTGCAGAACAAAGAGCTTGATTTTCGTTGAAAAACCTACATTCACAAGAAATAAAAAATAAATATAATAATCAAATTTAATTTAATTAAAATTATACTTTTTTGGAAGCTTATAACAAGGAATACATACTTACAAAAAATAATTTTTAAATGAATTCATTTGATCCCCCAAAAGGTAAATCAAAAGTGGTTTTTATCAACATTTTTATAGGTGTAAAGGAGACTTTGTTTTAGGTATGGTTTAAAACTAGTGGGGTTCTATCCAAAGGGGCTTGGTCTAAGGTGGTTTGATCAAACCCTCTTCAATTGGAATCCTCTAAATGGAACTTTTCAAGGCTTGAATCATTATATTTTCTAAAAATATGTGATTTTAGCAAAAATCAGGATCTCCCAGAAAGTGTAAACCACTATTGTGGCAACACCCCACATTGTGGAAGTTTTAAGAGATGAAAGGGGCATGTGCTCACATTGAAGGGCTCCAAGAATGCATTTCCATCATTGAATTTTTTTTTTGGAGAAGTTTCTTTCTTGCAGTCATTTCTGTGCAATATTGTAATGTAGGTTTTCAGTCTTGTGACTGAAAATAAAATTGTAATACTCTATTTCTAAGCTATAACTAGAACACCTTTCTTTTATTAATAAAGTTCATTGATTTTTCTTTCTCAATGGTTGTATTATTGTGTGCAATTGATGATTGATGTGTATTTTTGTGTTTTATGTTTAAATCCTCAAATATCAGTCAATTAAAATGACTAAATTACTACTAATTGACATCAATTAATAATTAAATTGAGTAAATATACTACCAATTGACAAAAAATAGTGAATAGTAAATAAATTTGATTAGATATATGACCAGTGAAATCAATGAATAAAAATGACTAAATATACTACCAAATTGATCAAAATGATGACTAAAATTAATGACTAAATGGTGTAGGTGCAACCAAGTATGAATATGCCTCCAAGAGGCAACTTCAAGTTTTTGTACTAAATATTATGTCTTAGGATTGTAATAAGGTCAAGTATACTATTTTGAGTTTGTCTTAGGGTCTAGATAATCATTTTAAGGACATTGGGCATTAAATGTTAAAGTTGCAAAAATTGACAAAATGTTGTGAAGACAATTTGGTAAAAAAAACGCATAAAATGTAAAATCATGGAATGCCAAGGGTCAGGTAGTTGAAGAATTAGTTTTAGGCATTGGATTGGATTTATAAAGGCATTTTGTAACCTCACACATTTCGAGGAAGGTTGGGGAAAGTTGTAGGATGAAGATTTCAATGAAAAACATCAGTTATTATGTTAATTTTCTATAATTTCATGATCTCAGGCCATTGTATGGCCATGTTTTGTGAGTAAATCCTTTCATCCTCCATTGGAAATTAAATACCCATGAATATAGTTTAATTTTTGGTTGATTTCATATAAATCCATTAAGTATTGTAAAAGTTATGGTCAATTTGCTCCAGGCGGGTGAAACCCTGATTTAGGGTAACCAGTGTGCATTAAAAATTGCTTTTCTCAAATTATAACTATGGGAAGTTCCTATAAATTGGTGAAAGGGTAGTTTGTTGTTTTTTATAAAAGATCTCCAAGTTGTAGAGGTTGAGGATGAGGTTTAGGTCAGATTCTTTGATGCCCTAGGATTGAAAAATGGGTAAAATTTGTAAATGACTGTGTAAAGTGGTGATTTAGTGAGTTTTATTCGTGGAATATGAATCCTTATTGTGTAATATTGTTTTGAAAGGATAATTGGGTGTGTTTAGATCCATTTTATGAAATGGTTTGGAGGATTTATAAGTTTGAGGCTTTTGAATATTAATTTTCTAGTTAAGGCATTATGTTGACAATCCTAATTTTGGAATGAAAATGGAAGGTTTAGAGTAGGTGTCTGATAAAATATCATGAATACAGTGTGGGAGATGGTTTAATGTGTTTGTGTACACATACTTAATTTTTTTTGTGGCATTAGAAAGGTGTAAAGGACTTGGGAATGTTGGAGTTATTATTTAGGTGGTCTAAATAGGCCTAAATGTTGTTTTTGGGTAGTCTAGTTTGAAAGTGCTCATGTTTGAGATGTATGATTTGGTGAAAGTGTTTGAGTCTATAAATTTGGTGTTGGTTATGGTATTTTGAAGATTCAACAAGTGGAGTATTTCCTTGATCATAGTTTGGTGCCTTGAAATCAATAGTTTTGTGAATGAAGGATGAGTCCTAGTTGCAAGGACATGTAAGGACTTGGTTGAGTTTTTGTTAAGTTGAGTTGTGAATCTTTTTGCACTATATCACTAAATACACTACCAATGCATAGAAATCAGTGAATAAAAATGACTAAATAGGTGACCAGTTAACAACAATCAATAACTAAATATATTAGACCAGATTAAATCAATCAATGACTAAATCAACAACTAAATAAGTGACCAGTTAAATATATCAATGAATAAAAAATGACTAAATAAGTGACCAGATTACAAAAATCAATGACTTAATCAATGACTAAATATATCAGTGAAAAAAATGAATAAATAAGTGACCAGATTACAACAATTGATGACTAAATCAATAACTAAATATACTACCAAATTGATCAATCAAAATAACCTACGGTCATTTATAAGTAGTTTTTAGCAGTTTTTTCAGTCATATAAATTGATGTTTATGTACTAGTTATGGATAATGACAAATATTTGGGAATTGATGGTTTCACTTGTGAATTTTACAAATCCCTTTGGGACTATGTGGGAGAATACCTTCATAAGGTGTATTTAAAAGCCTTTCATTCTAAATGCCTTGGCCAGATTATTAACAAAGGCAACACAAAATTCATACCTAATTCTAATGATCCTAAAAATATTTTCAATTGGCATCCCATCATGCTCCTCAATATCTCCCACAAAATCATTACTAAATCCCTTGCCTTGAAAAATTTTCACCTTCTCCCTCAATTTTTTCACCCAGAGCAGAATGGCTTCATTAAATCCATATTCATTTTGGATAACATCATAATAGTTTGGGAAGGTATGGAGTGGGCTAGGTGCTCACACAAAAAAACAATTTTTTTGAACATTGATTTTTCTAAAGCTTATGACCACATTGAATAGCCTTTTATTCTTGCTATGCTTTCTTCTATGGGCTTTGGACCCCATTTTATTCAATTCGTGAACATGATTTTTGTTGATGCTTTTGCTTGCATTACCATCAATGGCTGACAATGCCAGTCCTTTGGATTGTTTCGCTCTATCCTCTAGGGTTGTCATTTGGCTCTTTCTTTGTATGTCCTTATTGCTGAAGGTTTTGGTTATCTCCTAGCCCACTCTGTCTCCCATGGTATTTTTGGAAGATTTCCTTGCCTAACTCATTGAACCAGCTTGTCAATGATCATTTTGTTGATGAATCCTTCCTCACTCTACTAGAAGAAGAAGATAATGTTGAATTTTCCCTCAGTTGTCTTGAGGCCTTTTTCTTAGCCTCTAGTTCTTTTATTTAGTGGCATAAAACTTAATGTTATCATCAATTCATTCTTCCTATTCCTCTTTAGATTTAGCAGTATGGTTGGAAATAGATTTCTTACAAGGAAATCTTTAGGTTCCTTGGCATTCCCTTTTTTTTTAGGTTTCCTCTTCAAATTTGTGGCAAGCAGTCCTTTCTTGTATTGAAAAGAAGCTAGATTTTTCGATCACTAAGCTGCTTTTGTTGGATGGAAAGTTTTGGGTGTGCTCTAAAATTTTGGTAGCAACTCATGTTTATTACTCTTCATGTTGGGCCCATTCCAAGGCCTCCTATGCAACGCTTGAAAAGTTCTTCTGAGACTACCTTTGGGCATCTTTTGAGACTCATAAAGGGTTTCATTATCTTTCCTGGGAGTTATGTTGTCTCCCTAGAGATTCTGGTGGGCTTGGCCTCTTGGCCACTCAAAGGAAAGGGATTGTTCTCTATGATAAGTGGATCATATGTGCCCTCACTAGCAATGAGGCTTGGAATATTCTTCTCAGGAATTGTATTTTCATGGGATATCCAGTTCACAGACTGACTTGGAAAGGCATTGGTTTCCATACCCTTCTCATTATGAAGGAGTTGATTTAGATTGAAGGAAATTTTGTTTCCAAAATAATTTGGCATGCCTAGGAGGCTATCAAGCCCTAGATCACTTGGAATGGAATTAGTTTCAGTGATAGTTTATATTTTAATTAGTATAATATCTAGTGGTCTCCTTTGTTTTCCAATCTAGGTCATCTTCTAGACAAGTTTCCCTAGCTTAAGGCTCTTAATTTTATAAGAAGGGCATTCAATATCCTTAAAATTTGTTTTCTAGACCCATGATGAGACTCATCCCATGGGGAGATTTCAAAGCCAAGTTTGTCTTGTAGAATCATGACTAAGAAACTTTTGAAGGACTAGTTAATACCATTCTAGTTGACACGCTTCATAAAATTGGTATCCATTCTGCCAAGCCTTGGTGGAAAGATTTGAAGTAAGGTCCAAACACCCCTTTTAGAAACTACAAGCCTTAGCTTGGCTACTAGTGGCTTTCTCCTCATCTTTCAATGGTTAGCAATTTAAATGAGAGGTGGCATCTTCAATCCCTGGTGTCTGTGTGGCACCATATATTTACTATTGTGTGGACTACTATTGTTGAGCCCAAGCTATCCCACTTTGGTTGGTGTATTCTTTTAGAAGGCTTACTTGTGGGATCTCAACTTACCCACATGGGGGTTCATGACCTACATTGCCATTTTTGTGGGCAACCTAATTTTTTCAAGCACCTCTTTTTGTTCTACTCCAGAGATCAAATTTTTTGTAATTGGATTGACGACTTCTTTTGGCCCTTTCTGACCCAAGCCTTTCTCTTGGCATATGGTGTTGCTAAACAATTGGCCCCATCTTCCCCATAAGTATAACAAGATTTGGTACAATTTCAAGTTGGAAATCCTCTTTAGTATTTGGAAAGATAAAAGATCTTGTATTTTTTCTCATAGCCAGATTGATAAACATGTTTCACTTTATTGTAAAGCTATTATATGTTCTAATGTGTTATTACAGATTCAAGTGCAAGATAATAAAGTTACGCTTGAGGTAGCTCATCTTCAGGAGCTCCTATTCCACTAGGGGAATGCTCTCTACACAGTTTCTTGTGTTCCTCCCTCTCCCACTTTCCCCCGGGATCGCTCACCTCCACACGACCATTGTTAGGGTAGGAGTGGCTCTAGCAGAGACTCTTAGGCTCATCCCCATTCATAGGCCCCTCATCACAGTGGCTTGCATCCTCGTAGATGTTCAACCTCTTTTCCTCCTTGGGCTAACTTGGGGTGGCCTTTTGGAGGAGCTTTTGGAGGTGGTGATGGTGCTTTTGGTTGGACCTCTAGCAAGGCTTCTGGTTGGCCAATTGATACTTACAAATGGTTTTTGAGGTTGGATCTAGTGATTTCTCCCACTCAGTGAGAAGATAAAGAAAAATATTACAATGGTTGGACCCCCCCTCACTCTAAACCTTGTTGATGTATGGGGTAAGCTGGATGACAGGGACCCACCTCCCTTTGTTGGCATTAATATGGTTGCTTAGCGGTCTTTTATTGTTATTTCATGCTTTTTTCTTTCTGGGCACTACTCATGCGACTTTTTGAGATGTGCCTTCTTACCACTCAAAAAATTTTTTTTGGTGAATATATGTAACATTTATCTTTAATTAATAGATTATGATGCCTATTCATAAAAAAATACCTACACCTATAATTTTCTTTCTCATTCATTTGAAAAATTGAGGGACTACAAAGCACAAACTATTTCTCAAACAAGGTAACTAATTGCTTGTGGTTGAGTTCCATTATTTTTTGGGTTATTTAAATGTATATTTACTACATATCCATACAAATTTATTGGTGAATATGCACAAAATGACATTTTGATTTTGTATTTATATATTTATTTCTAACCCTCAACATTTTATTTTGTATGTTTAAAATAGGTTTTCTAGAATGTATATATTGTATATTTACAAGGGGATTCGAATACATATAATTTTCATGAAATTTTTTTAATGCAATTTGAGTAGGCCTAGCTAAGATTGTAGGGACACAGAGAAAAGAGGGTCGAAGCCTATAAACTATGGTAGCCTAAGTAGTGAAATGCATTAAAATAGACATGTATTATTGCATTTCTTGGTTTTTTCAAAGTGCCACTATGTGGCTATTGTAGGGGGACACAACCTTCTCCATAGGGGGGCTGACTACTCCCTTTTGGGTGCTATGGATTATTGTAGTACTTCATCCATCTGTACTATCAACCCTACTAGGGTTGCAACATGGTTCTTGGTCTCTCTCTCTATCCGTGAATATATACATACATATATGCATACATACATACATCATATATAAACACATTTTTAAAAAATTTAGCAACAAATACACACACACACACACATACATACATACATACATACATACATACATACATACATACATATATACATACATACATACATACATACATACATACATACATACATACATGAATACATACATACATATATACATACATACATGAGTACATACATACATATATACATACATACATAAATATGTTTTTTATTTCAACAAAAAATACATACCCACATTCATACATATATAAACATGTTTTTTATTTTAACAACAAAGAGTAATGATAATATTAATTTATATAAAAGAAAATAAATAAAGAAATAAAATATACCAAAATCAAGTATGTATGTGTATTTTGAACAACAAGATTAAAATGGAACTATTTCTCTTCAATATTTTTTTTTCATAATTTAAGAATCAAAGGTAGAATTTTCGTACAAGTAATTTTTTAAATTTTCCAATAGCATTCTGTAGAGGAGGGGTACCAGCTTCTCAAGGACTCCAAGTTATAGGAGAGTCTAGAACAAGAGGCTTCCTTGATCTACCTCAATCTAGATGAATGAATTGGAAAGGTTTAAGGTTCAAGGGTTGAAAAGGAAGAGCAATCAGGTCATTGCTATCCTTTTGCTAACCCAAATGTTTTAAGGGATTAGGAGAGCTAGTTTTCAATGTTTAGACTATAACTCAGACAACCCACTGCTAGATGACTAGAACATGGATCACTGACTCCAACATGGTGCGCTAGGGTCTTAGGGACGTCCTGGAATTTGTATGGACAAAAAGTGTAAAGTATAGTACAAAACACAAAGAAAACCTACTAACTACCTGATTAAAAAAGTTATATGCTACAACAAAGACAAAAAATTTAGAAACATGACAAAAATAACAAGAAGAATAATTTAACAACACTAAGCTAGAATTTAATGAGAGAAAGGTGGTAGAAATGAACCTCCAAACCTATGGATTGAGGCTTTCAAGAGCCTCACTTGATGAACAACCTACACACACAAGAATGGGCAAATGTTGGGTTTGTGTTTAGAGGACTGCCTCAGTTAGTCCCCCACTTTGGTGTTTCCACATCCATAAACAACTAGATAGCAATGATTTAGAAAGATGATAAATAAATTATAGAAATAAAAATACCAAGCAATACACAAACAAAATATATGCTACTACGTAAGTAGATGATGCAAAAGTAAATGAAAATGGATGGATATCACCTTCACAATCACGTGCTCTCAAGGAAAATGGAGGAAGATGTGATCTCGCAAGCTCTCCAAAGCCAATGTTGCCGCAACAACAAAGAGGAGTAGCCAACAAAGCAACAAATTATAACTACAATGGAGGTGGTGAAGCATGAAGGAGTTGAAAGTGAGTGTGTTCGATAAAGATGCTTTCACCAACTGTGTAGAAGATTGAAGAATATGGATTGATTGGAAGAATTACCAATTTCGATGAAAGGAGGCAAAAAACCCATTTGAAGTTGGTCAATAGAGCTAAAAATGTTACACTTTGCATCCAATGGAGTGTAATGCCTCTTTGGATTCCAGAGGTAGAAATCCTGTTAGGATGAAATTGTGTTGTGCAGATGTCTACATGTCACGCTAGCATCCTTGACAAAAATTACCCCACCGACACCTAAATTAGCTACCAAGTGGATTGAAAATGGAAGGAGGTGTGGAAAATACATCATCGTGATTGAATTTTCTAAGGTAATGAGTGTGTAAATGGGGAATTTGAAAGGGGTGAAAAGTCACACCATTACATTTTCCCCCCACTTTAGTGAGTATAAGTTTATGTGAATGCAAAGTAAAGTAGAGTGTAAGAAGTTGAAGAGAATATACTTGAATTGTTGAGGAAGCATAACACAATTTGGAAAACTCAGGTGCAAGAGAGAGAGATAGATCCACATGTACTCATTCCTAAGGATATTTTAGCAAAAGTGTCATAGGTGCTCAATCCTACAGAAGGTGAACAAAAGGCTCTACAAGTGCTTGGTCATGTGGAAGGTGATTAAAGGTTCTACATGTGCTTGGTCCTGTAGAATGAAAGCGCTTCATAGGTTCTCAGTCCTACAAAGGAGCCACAAGTGCTCGGTGCTGAGGGAGGTTAGTTGTGAAAGGATCCGCAGAGTCTAATTGGCCCTTATAGGTGCTCGGTCCTGCAAGGAAACATGTTAATCTATAGAAAATAATATGTTAGGAAAATAAAATTGGTATAGATAGACAAAAATTCATATCTTAGAACAAGTAATTGAAGGAGAAGCTTTCAAAGGGGTCCCTCGGGAACCCTTAAAAAGAAAGAGGGGTCTGCTCAAGGGATGCTCTATTTGAAAAGTGATGACATTTTCACTAATGATCCTGTCATCAAGGAATCCTTTTGAAAGATTCTCTTTCATCAAGGAATCCAAAAAAAAGAAGAATGGCCTCCTCAAATGTGAAATATCAATTCTTTTTGTTACTAATTTGATTTAAAAATAAAATCTTACTAAGGTGGTCCTTAGTTAAGGATGTAATTTTTGAAAAATGCAAGGATTTCCATCAAGAGATTTATTGGCCACCAAAAACACCTTATTGAAAACTAGTGAAGTAGGAGCTCCCCCTTAGGATGGTGCATGCAAATTAAAGGAGAAAGTGGAATCCTAAGGAAAGGAAGAACATGCGGAGATGTCATGGCCCACAATATATGATGAGATGTAGACATGGAAATATTGTCACACATGCAAGGGACAACACATAGGCACCACAACATCAAGAAGAAAGAAAAGAAGAGAGAAAGATAAAAGAAAGATAGGAAAAGATGAAGAAAACAAGAGACAGGGGGATTTGGGTATCTGAGGTCAAATTAGCTCATCAAAATAGGTAACACATAGTGTAGGAGTGAAAAATCATCAATCCTAGGAATTCCAAGATCTAAGGAATAACACATGAAGACAAAAATAAAATAAAATTGGGTCAACATGGAAGGAAGGCCTAAATGCCCCCAACACTTTGCATTGTCCTCAATTGTCAAAAATAAAGATACAACATATAGAAGAATGATGTAACACATAGAGGAAGTTTACAACACAATTTCACTCTTGTATCCAAGCACCTACAAGGTTCCTCTAATATCAAATAGAAACAAGCACAGGGGAAACACGACACACATGCACAAAAATATAATCTATAGATAAAGAAGAGGTGCTCTCCTAGTTGTTAGGGCTAGAAAGGTAGATATCTAACAATTAAATGCAGATTTAAGTAATAAATAGAGAAACTAAAACACACAGAATAAATTATAACACAAAGAATTTAATGTGGTTCACCCAATTTGGGCTACATCCACCAAACCACAGCCATCCAATGATTTTATTATCTAGTGAAAAAACCTATTACAATCTTGCGAATAATCACATTTTTCATCATACTGTAACACCCATCCGAACCCCTTTTTAACAAGCTTAGAAGCTTCCAGATTTTGGGTTCTACAAAGTCAGATTTTTTCTTTTTTGTTGATTTTTTTCCTTTTTCGGTGATGACATGACAATGTAGGACCCTGACAAGGATACATGCTGGGGTGTATAGTATACCATGGGCTATATAATATAGCATGACTAATCACCACATACCAACAATCTCCCACTTGGAGACTGATCCTAGATGACACTGTTGCAATTACAACTCCCACCGAAAATAAGTACCTTGGACCTTGTTGTTCTGTTATACTTGAATTCAACCTTGAAGGCCAACCAAAGTTGAAGAGGAGCTCAGCTTCTCCCTTGTCACCACCTTCGTAAACATATCTGTTGGATTGACATCTGTATGTATCTTGTCCAGCTTGACCTGTCCATCCTCCAACACTAACCGAATGAAATGATATCTCAACTTTATGTGTTTTGTTTTAGAATGCAAGGAAAAATTCTTTGCAAGATGTATAGCACTCTGGCTGTCTGTAAACAAGTAATTTTCAGCCTATTGTTTTCCCAACTTGTCCATGAAAAGTTACAGCCATATCATCTCCTTTGCTGCCTCTATTGCAACAACATACACTACCTCTGTGGTGGATAAAGCAACCACCTTTTGCAATCGAGAAATCCAACTCACTATTGTCCCACCAACTGTAAATACATAACCTATGGTACTCCACTCGGTATCTATATCCCCTGCCAAATCTGAGTCAACATAGCCTTTTAAATCATTATTAGAGCCCCCAAAACATAAAAATTTATTGGATGTACCTCTCAAGCACGTGAGAATCCATTTTACCGCATTCAATGCTCAACACCAGGATGAATCAAATACCGCTAACAACTCCTACGACATGTGCAATATCCGGTCTCGTGCATACCATGGCATACATTAAACTGCCTATAGTTGAAGCATATGGTACCTTGGACATTTTTTCTTCCTCCTCTTGTGTCTTTGGACACATATCCTTAGTCAATTTAACATGACTAGGCAAAGGTGTGCTGACAACTTTTGCATTCTCCATATGAAATCTCTGCAACACCTTTTCAACATAATTAGCCTGAGATAAAAAAAATTTTCTGTTTTTCCTATCTCTAAAAATTTTCATACCAAGGATTTTTTTGTTGCCCCCAAATCCTTCATAGCAAATTTTTTTGCTAACTATTGTTTTAGCTCACTTATGTGATCCATGTTAGACCTAGCTACAAGCATGTCATCAACACATAAACATAAAATAATGTAGTTGTCATTATCCAACCTCTTAAAATAATCACAATGGTTAGAATTACACCTGTTGTAACCTTGCTCAACCATATAACTATCAAATTTCAAGTACCATTGCCGAGGTGCTTGCTTCAAGCCTTATAAACTCTTCTTCAATCTGCACACTAGTTTCTCCTTACCTTTGACCTCAAATCCTTTTGGCTGTTCCATATATATTTCCTCTTCCAAATCACCATGGAGAAAGGTTGTTTTAACATCAAGCTGTTGTAAATGCAAATCTTCAGTAGCCATAGTACTTAAAACAATATGAATAGAAGTCATTTTAACAGCTGGAGAAAAAAATCATCAAAATCAATACCCTTTTTCTATGCAAATCCCTTTACAACTAATCTGGCTTTAAATCTCTTCTTACATCCATCCTCCTCTTTCATCCTATAAACTCATTTGTTTGGTAAATCCTTTTTACCTACAGGAAACTTACATAATTCCCAAGTTTGATTTTTCAGCAAGGAGTCCATTTCTTCTTCCATTCCATGCTCCCACTGAACCTTGGTATCCACCTACATAGCTTCATCATAATATTCTAGTTCACCAACATCAGTTAACAAAATAGTAAACAAAGAGGGAGAGTATCTTTCTGGAGGTCTCCTTATTCTTGAAGATTGTCTAACAGGAGTTTGTAGTATTTGTTGTTGTTGTGGTTTCCCAGCATGAGGAACCATTGAAACATCATTATTTGGAATATCATCAAACACTACATAGTCATTTTCTTTCTTCTTATGCTGCAGCAACAAATCTTTGTACAAAAATTTCTCATTGAATATGACATCCCTACTTCTCACAATTTTCTGATTTTCAAAATCCCAAAGCCTATAACCAAATTCATCAATTCCATATCCAACAAATATACATTTATTTGATTTTGCATCAAGCTTGGTTCTATTTTCATAATCTACATGTGCAAATGCTTCACAACCAAAAGTTTTGAGAAAAGAATAACTCACCTTCTTAACTTTCCATGCTTCCTTTGGAATACCACAACCCAAAGGATTAGAGGGACCTCTATTAATTAAATAAACAACAATGTTTACAGTCTCTACCCACATTTTTAAAGGAAACCCATCATGCAATCTCATAGTCCATGCACACTCCATTATTGTTCTATTCATGCGCTCAGCCACTCCATTTTCCTGTGGAGTCCTTGGAACCATTTTCTACCTATGAATACCATTAGAGGAAAAATAATCTTAAAAATCTTTGCTGCAATACTCACCACCATTATCAAATCTGAGGCATTTTATCTTTTTACCCATCCCATTCTCAAAGAAGCTTCTCCATTTTTTCAAATTTTCAAATACATCAGATTTCTTCCTAAGAAAATAAATCCATACCTTCCTAGTTGCATCATCAATGAATGTAACATAATATAGAGAGCCACTAAGAGAAGATACCTAAGATGGTCCCCATATATCCATATGCACAAGCTCCAATTTCTCATCTTTCTTTTGCTTCCCATCCTTGAGAAAACTTACTCTCTTTTGTTTTCCATACACAACTTTCACAAAAATCCATATTAACACATTTTAGACCTGGTAAAACATTATTTGAATGAAGTAATTTCATACCTTTTGCACTCATATGCCCAAGTTTATTATGCCACAGTGTTGATTCAGAGTCCACAATAATTGTATGATCTTCTACCTGCTGAACTGCAGCATCTGTTCCTGAACATTGACATTTTTCTGTAACAATTAAAGTAGAAAGAACAATATGACATGTACAAAGATATAAGGTGCCTACTTTCACACCTTTTGCTACCACTAAGGCACCCTTTGTGACCTTCCAATTTTTATCACTAAATGTAACAACACAACCTTCATCATCTAGTTGCCCAGCTGAAATTAAATTTTTGCTTAACTTTGGAATGTTCCTTACGTCATGAAGTAGCCAATGATTCCCATTCTGCAACTTAATCTTGATTCTTCCCTTTCCAACAATCTATTAGGGTTCGTTATATCCTAAATAAACTAGCCCAAAATCCCTTTGGACATAATCAAGAAAATATATTCTATGGGGGGTAGCATGAAATGAAGCCTCTGAATCTAACACCCAAGAATCATCAACATTATCAAAGGAAAGAATCAAAGCATCCTCATTAGATTTATTACTTACCACATTTTCCTCTTTACTTCCTTCCTTTTTGTCTCCTTCTTTATTTTTCTGAGACCAACAATCTTTCTTGAAATGACCCGACTTACCACAATACCAACAATCCCTCTTGTCTCTAGATTAGGACCTTCTATCCTTTGATTTTCCTCATGACTTCCCACGATTTCCGAAATTGTTTCTTCTATCCTTTGTTCTGCCCCTACTTTCTGCATTGAAAACACTGCCTGATGTGGATGTTCTACCTGATCTTTTTCAAGAATTTCCTCGCTCAAAATAACACCAACAACATCATCAAATTTCAATGTATTCGAACTAGAAACAAAATTTATAACAACCATTACCAAGCTATTCCAACTTTTAGTTAAAGAACAAAGAATCAAAAGAGCCCTAACTTCTTCATCAAAAGTTTACTTTTAAAGAAGTTAATTGACTGGTGACCATATTAAACTCATTTAAATGATTAGTAGTTGACCCACTTTCTACCATTTTCATATTAAATAAATGCTTCATAAGAAATACCTTATTCGAAGCGGAAGGATTTTCATATAACTTCACCAGGGTTTCCATCAACCCTTGAGTTGTCTTTGCTTTTGTAATATTAAACTCCATCGATTGTGCCAGGCATAAATGAATATTTCCAAGAGCCTTTCTATCCAAAATATCCCAGTCCTCATCAGACATTGCTTGGGGTTTCTTGGTTTTCCCTTCTAATGGCCACCATAAATCCTTCTGATAGAGATAGTCCTCCATCTACATCTTCCATAACTTTTAATTTTTCCCATTAAACTTCTCAACCTTCTTACCCTCGTCTACCATTACTCCCACTCAACCGTGAGACCTTCCTACAGACAATAATCAAAAGAGAACCCACTCTGATACCACTTGTTAGGGTTAGAAAGGAAAATATCTAACAATTAAATACAGATTTAAGTAATAAATGGAGAAACTAAAACACACATAGAATAAATTATAACACAAAGAATTTAACATGGTTCACCCAATCTGGGCTACATCCACCAAACCACAGCCATCCAATGATTTTATTATCCAGTGCAAGAACCTATTACAATCTTGCGAATAATCACATTTTTCATCATATTGTAACACCCATCCAAATCCCTTTTTAACAAGTTTAGAAGCTTCCAGATTTTGGGTTCTACAAAGTCGGATTTTTCCTTTTTCATTGGTTTTTTTCTTTTTTGGTGATGACGCGAAAAAGTAGGAGGAAAATTTTCCTCGGGGGCTGCTGCCCTTGAACCCCCACTTTTCAAAGGCTGCCACCCTCAAACCCCCACCTAGGGTCTAACCTGACCCCAAACCCCGGCAAGGATACATGTCGGGGTGTATAGTATAGCATGATCAATCGCTACATACCAACACTAGTCTTCATCAACCAGGAGTTCATCCTTCTCCCAATCTAGATCATTATAAGGAGAGGTTGGAAGATCCTTCAAGGGTGAGATAGCAAGGGGAGCACCCTCTAACTCTCCTACAACAAGAGCTAAGGAAGCGGTCCCCTCAAGGTCTTCTTCACTCAACTCCTATGAGGTAAACAACATTCATGGTGAGGATCTAGAAGCAATATCAAGGCGATGAGAACCTCGGTAGAATAAGAAAAAGAGGGAGGCACAAAAGGAGATGCAAAAATAGGAGATGCAGATCCCTCTTATGTCTTCTATGAGGAAACTTGGTCAACAACTAGTGCCTTCCTCCAACACTTATGCTCATGCACAAGCTAGTTTCATTGGCTCTAGGAACTAGAACTCACCACTTGAGAAGGAGCAAGATGCTCCTATTCCACCATAAGCATGTCATCCACAACCATTGTTGGTGGAAGGGAAACCTCCTAGATGGGAGCATGAGCAGGAAGTGCAAGAGTGGAGACTAGAAAAGGTGGAGAAGTAGACTCAAGTGCCTTGGTGGCAAGCCTCTTCTGATTCACCGCTCGAGGGGTAGGAGTAGTACAAGTCCACAAAGGCTAAGATGTAGGGGAAACTCCACGAGGTCCCTTCGCCTTACCATAGACAATAGGCCTTGACACCATGGGTAAGATGAGAAGCTCAAATACTTGATGCTTGGCCTTCCAGCAAGTGAGTACCATCAAACTCCGCATGCAAGGAAAAGGAGCAAAGGCCAAAGGTGCCACAATAAGACGGGAGGCAGAAGTGGATGAGACAAGAAGAGGAAGGCTCCTGAGCGTGAGCACACTTCACCTTCCCCTTTTGAGAGGAGGAGGAGGTAGCCCACTACTATGCAATCATAGAGGACTTAACTGAAATGGCATAAGGGGAGACAAGGTAGGTCACCTTAAGTGCTATGCTCCCATTCTTGTACTTAACGTAGGTGTGATATAGTAGGTCCATCCTTGGAGGAAGAAAACCAATAGGGGCACACCAAAAGTGATCCAATGAGTAACCCCCACACAAAACTAGAGGTTTATATCTAGTTTCATGCATTATGTGCATGGGGCCCTCATGAGAAAATTTCAAACATTTATGGATCATTTAAGTGACTACGTTCATGGAAAGTAGTTATGGGATGCCCAATTTCACTCTAAACAAGTTTGACTCTGGGATAATATTGAAAGGAGCATTTATAGTTTTGGGTCCTACTAGGATTGAAAGTGTGATGGAACCAATTGGGGGGAATGAGATTTTGTCATGCATACATATTTTTCTCTTTGATTCATCATACCCATCGTTATGTAAGAAATTTATCAACAATATCTCCTCTATTATAACATTCACACTAAATGTAGTATCTACTAGAACATGAGTCATGATGTTTTCATTGATGCGAGTGGAAATGTATAGAGGAGAAGGTTCTCTATTTGTGTTCATAGGTAGATCCTACAATGTAAAGGTTATACTGGATGATTCATTCATAGGCTACACAGAAGGAATGGGGAGATGCATAAAAGAGGTCATGTTTATATACTTCAAAAGGACTTCCTCAGGATACCTAAAAGGTTCAACAATTAGATGGTGACATATCTAGATTTTGCTTCACAATGTCCAAGGATTCTTCTAACTATTCCTGCTAGGGGCGTAGGTTGGGTTGCAAGACTATGTGCCCTACAACACACCTAGAACATGAGAGAAGGTTCCTTCAACACTATGAAATGAAACCAAAATAGTTCATGTCAGGTTCACCAAAATGTAGAGGGGTACTTGTTACTCAAGGACTCTAGGTCATGGGAGAGTCTAGAAAAATAGGCTACCTTGATCTACCTCAAGCTATATGAATGAATTGGAAAGGTTCAAGGTTCAAGGGTTGAAAAGGGATAGAAATCAAGTCACTGCTATCCTTCTGCTAACCCAAATGTTTCAAGGGATCAAGAGAGTTGGTTTTCAAGGTTCAAACTATAACTCAAACAACCCACTACTAGAGGACTACAACATGGATCATGGACTCTAGCATGGTACCCTAGGGTCTCAAGGATGTGCTAGCATCCGTATAGACAAAGAGTGTAAAGTACAGTACAAAACACCAAAAAACTTACTAACTACCTAATTAATAGAGTTTTATGCTACAACAAAGACAAAATGCAGAAATGATAGAAATAAAAAGAAGAATACTTTAACAATACTAAGCTAAAATTTGATGAGAGAAAGGTGGTAGAAATAGACCTCCAAACCCATGGGTTGAGGCCTTCAATATCTTCATTTGACGAACAACTTGCACACACAAGAATGCAAAAATGTTGGGGTTGTGTTTAGAGGACTA
This sequence comes from Sequoia sempervirens, assembly GCA_007258455.2. Lineage (NCBI taxonomy): Eukaryota > Viridiplantae > Streptophyta > Pinopsida > Cupressales > Cupressaceae > Sequoia > Sequoia sempervirens. Next base: position 111,137 of record VDFB02007428.1, on the reverse strand, counting down.
CCTCAGTCAATCCCCTGCTTTGGAGTTTCCACCTCCATGAACAACCAAATAGCAACAATTGTAGAAATATGATCTAAAGAAATTATAAAAATGGAAATACCAAGCAATACATGAACAAGAATATGCTACTATGTGAGTAGATGATGCAAAAATAAATGGAAATGGATGGATGTCACCTTCTCAATCATGTGCTCTCAAGACAAATGTAGGAAGATGTGAGCTTGCAAGCTCTCCAAAGCCAATGTTGTGTTAACAACAAATAGGAGGAAGCAACAAAGCAACAACTTATAGCTACAATGGAGGTGGTGAAGTGTGAAGGAGCTAAAAGTGAGTGTGTTTGATCAAGAAGTTGTCACCAACTGTGTAAAATATTGAAGAAGATGGATTAAATGGAAGAATCAACAATTTCAATGAAAGGAGGCAAAAAACTATTAGAAGTTGGTCAATAGAGCAACAAATGTTACACTTCTCATCCAATGGAGGAGTGTAATGCCTCTATGGATTCTAGAGGTGGGAAACCTATCAAGACGGAAGTGCGTCATGCAAATGTTGGCATGCCGCACTAACATCCTCAAATATTTCCCGACTGACACACAAATGATCTGCCAAGTTGAAGGAAAATGGAAGTGGATGTGGAAAATACATCATCGAGATCACGATTTCTATGGTAAGAGGTGTGTAAATGGGGAATTTGTAAGGGGTACAAATTCACCCCATTACACATTCATTTACAAACCATATTCCAAAAGAAATACAAATTTCATTTCAATGTTTCCTTCATAAAAATAGCAAATGTATAATGAATAAATATTTACTACAACACTATTTTTGCATTATAAGTTTATTCCCAAACTTGGACGATACATTTACAATATAGTTCCACACCACTTCACAACCTATTTTCAACTTGTACATAACTACCAAAGGGAATTAAATAAGAAAAGTCTTCAGAGTAAGGTCACTTTCACATAATAATCCCAAACCTGCACATATCACTACAAAAATATAGTTCCACATAGCCAATGGGAGCTCATTTCCCAACCATGGGGCTGACAATAGCTTACCCCCAGGCTAGGAGGTCACATGAATAACCCATATTACAAACTATAAGAGAGGGGGACCAACCACGTTCAAGGCCCTAGGTCATAGAGGGCCAAGAGCGAAAGGCTGCCCTAACTTACCTCAGCTTAATGGGGAGTTAGGAAATGTGGGATGATAATGATGAGGACTATAAGGTCCTTCAATCATTCTATAGACCCGCAATACATAATGGGGATAGGCGAGCTAGTTTTTGGGTTCAACACTATGCCTTAGGAAGATCTCTACCCGAGGAAGGAAATGCGGTCCTAGGACAACGGCACGGTGTGCTAGCATCTCTTAAGTGTGTTGGCATCCATGCGACCAGACAACTAAAGAGACAAGGTCAAACCTAGGAAAACAAGCTAACGACCCAACTAACCACTACGAAAGGGCCAAAATAATGCTACTAAGTAAAAAAATATTCTTTGATATGATAAAGTAAAAATCCAAGAGTTAGGGTGACAAGAATGATCTCACAAAGAAATTTGTTCACCAGCTAGCTCTCCAGAATCACGTTCACTTATACACAAAGAGGAGGAAATTTTTTGGGTGGTTGTATAGGTGACTGCCTCATTTAGACCACCATTTAGGTGTTTCCGCCTCCATAGATAACCAAGAAAGTGAGTATGATAAAGAAAGTAACGTAATGCAGAATACTAAAAAACTACAAAACAATAAATGCACTTACTCTAGCAAGTAATAGAGGAGAGGAGTGGGAAGCTTACCACCTTCACTAAGATCACTCAAGGCTAATGGAGGAGAAAATTAGAGTACTCGAGCCTCTGTTGCAATGGTTTTGTCCCACACTTGCTCTATTGAATTGATGGAGTGAAGTTGTTGCTGCAATGAAGTGTGAAAGTGCTGCTAGAAGTGCTTGAGAATGCAAGAAGTGAGTGAAAGAGTATGAAGAAGCTGAATTGAAAAATTGGAAGAAGTTGAAATGCATGTAGGAGGGAATTTGAAGGAGAGATGAAGAAAATGGCCATATTTGGGTTAGTCAGCCGAAAGGGGCATTATAAGTCGACTACTAATGAGAAGTGTAACGCCTCAGCAGGTTTAGCTGTAGGAATCTACTAGGGACGTAAGTGTGTTGCGCAGACGTCTATGTGCCAAACAGGAATCCCTAATAGAAATTTCACCACCGACGCTCAAAATAGGTGCCAAGTGGAATGAAAGCATCAGGTTTAGGAGTAATTAAGCCTCTGAACTTTTTTTTCTAAAGTGAAGAAGGGAAAAAGGGGAATTTACATAAGGGGTGCAAATTCACACCTATACATTTTTCCCCCACTTTAGTGAGCATGAATACTGATGAGTGCTTTGGTAAAGTAGATCAAAGAAGAGTAGGGTTAGAAATGTATACCTGAACTGTCAAGGAAGTAGACCGTGATCTCACGAACCTGAAGGTGCAGGGCAAACAAAGGACATCATAGCTTCTCAAAACTATGAAGCTGAGGAAAGAAAGCATCTTACAGGCCTATAGACCTACAAGGAGGCAATCCCCAAGATCTCTCACATGAAGAAAGCCCCATGAAGTAAGCACCTCATAGGCCTGCAAACCTACAAGGAAGGTGTCCCCCAAGAACTCTCACATGGAGGATACCTGGGAAGTGTCCTCCATGATCTCTCACATGAAGGAAGCTAGGAAAGTTCCCTACATACCCACAGACCTATAGGGAAGGTATTCTCCAAGATCTCTCACGTGGAGAATACCCAAGGAAGTTCCCTATAGACCCATAGACCTATAGGGAAGGTAACCCCCAAGATCTCTCACATGGAGGAAACCTAAGAAAGTGCCCTATAGGCTTGCAAACCTACAAGGGAGCCACCCCCAAGATCTCTCACATGGAAGAAGCTCAAAGGAAGCACCCTACAAGCTGTTAGACCTACAGGGAGGTATCCCCCAAGATCTCTCACATGGAGGAAACCTAGGAAAGTAGACTCTGCAGATTCAGGAAGTGGCCATGTAGGCGAGTAAGTGGACAGTCACACAAACCATCAATAATTTGGTAAACTTTCAAAGGGGTCCCTCAAGAACCCGTCGTAAAGAGGGGGTCCACTCAAGAGACACATAGTTCAAAAGAAGATGTTTTCTTTCTCAAAGCAATCCATCATCAAGGGATCCTTTTGAAAGATGTTCACTTCATCAAGGAATTTGAAATGAAGAATATCCCCCCACGTAAGGGGAAGGTAAAAGTTGTTACCACTTTGGAGGAAGGTTTTCTAGTCCTTTCTTTATGAACCCATGATGAAGAAAACATGTTTCGTTAGGGCTCCAAGTTGAGAATGTGATTATGAAGAAAGGTTTGCAAATATTTTTGAGAAAAGATTAGTTGGTAACAAATGCATTTTCTAAAATTCAAAATGTTGAAGAAAGGGCATTTCCACACATGAGAGGGATAACTCAAGCAAAGAAGAGAGAAAGATAAAGAGAAATCAAAAGAGAAAAACACAAACAAAGGGCATCGGGGTAGCCTAATATTTTAGGGTCAGAACTGCTCATATATATATATATGTATAGTAATAGTATATAAATGAACTGTAATCAACCCCCTACTATATCTGACCATGTGAAGAATACACAAGAAGATAAAGTAAAAATGAAAATTGGGTCAACATGGAAGGGGAGCCTAAATTCCCCCAACGCTTTGCATTGTCCCCAATTTATAAAAATTCAAGCACAAACATGGAAGAATGATGATACAAATAGAAGAAGGTTTACAACACAAAAAAAAAAAATGTGTCCAAGCACCAACATGGGTGATGAGGGTCATCTAGACACACATAGAACGATCACAAGGGAACACATCACATAACACACACACAAAATGGTGCAAGAGCACCGATCTACTTTTATCTGAATTTGGTCAAGTTTGATTGGGAATAGGTTGTTTTAGGAGTTTGTGGTCTTGAGGTGTGTCAATAAGGTCTAATGGACCATTTGAATGTATTTAGGAGTCCATCATTTGTTAAGAAATGCAAAGTTATCAAATGATGCATAAAATGCAAAATATGTAAATAAGAGTTTTGAAGGGAATGTTCAAAAGTGACCAATGGTGATTTTTACCTATGTTTGAGAATTCCTTGAAGGGTTTTTGAATGTAACAAGAGTTTGGTTGTTGTGAAATTTATTTGTGAGAATAGTTGTTCAAATTGGGTCTACAGACCTACTTGTCAAAGGGAAGAGTTAGTTTGGAAAAGGGCTTTGTAAGATTTTATGAGACAAATTGTTGTTTTGACTAACTTGAATTGAGTTGTTTTAGGTGAAAGCCATCAAAATCTACTTCAATTGGTATTAGAGCCCAGGGAATAGGTATTTTGAAGGTTGAAGGTTGTTGATTGAAGAGAGGAAAGTTAGAAGTTGAACATTCAATGTATCAAGATGCCTTCAAAAAGAGATAACGTGGTAAGAAAGATGCAAGAGATGGAAGAGAAAACTAAAAGGGAGATCAGAAAGTTGTAAGAGTTTCAAAAGAGATTCTTAGCAAGGTTGGAGAATGTTGAGATAGGAAAAAAGAGAGTAATGATTGTGGGAGATGAAAGTGAATCTAAAGAGGAAGAAGATAAAGACTTTGAAGATGTAGATGAAGAGTTGGATGAGGAAGAGTAGAAGATGGTAAGGCTCATGAAGGTAGTAAAAGGAAACAAGCATAAGGTAAAAGTTGATTTGCGAATGTATGATGGTACTTTAGATGAAGAAGCATTATTAGATTGGATTTCTACTTAAGACAACTTCTTTGAATGTGAGGATGTATCTAATGAGGAAAAAGTGAAGATAGCCAAGACTAAATTGAAGGGGAATGCATTAGTTTGGTGGGATTATGAACAGGTAGAGAGGAGAAGAAGAGATAAGTCTAAAATTGTTTCATGGGATTGTTTCATGGGATAGGATGGTAGCTAAGTTAAAGGGTAATTTTTTTCCAAATGATTATGCTATTCAAATGTCAAAAAATCTCCAAGATTTAAAGAAAAAGAGATGGATGTGAAAACCTATACTAATGAGTTCTATAAACTGAGCATAAGGGTAGGACATATGGTTGATGATGTTGAGAAAGTGGCGAAGTATCTTAGTGGATTGAGATTTAATATCCAAGATGAAATAAGTTTGCATAATCCTAAGAACATTGAAGAATGTTATCAGATGGCTATAAGAGAAGAAGACGAGGTGAAAAGGAGACAAGAAAAATCAACAAGAGGTAGGGGCAACACTTCAAGGGGAAGAGGTACATTTTCTTCTTCAAAACATACCAATGAAAGCCAAGGTGATGCACATAAAGGACAAGAACTAGTTGCAGATTTCATAGGTGGATTTAGGGGATCAAGAGGCAGATTTGGAGGTGGTAGGAATGCAAATGTATTCTCAGGAAGGTGTCACAACTATAATGAGTATGGACATCTTTCTTGGAAATGCCCTAAAAATTTGGTGCTTCATTAAGTGGTGGAGAAAGGAAGAATGAAAGAAGAGATCAGATTGTCCAAGAAGATGCATGTGAGAGTTCTAATTCCAATAGACTACATGTTGTACCTAAAGTTGGAGAAAGTTTTATGGTGAGAAGGACTTTGTTTCAAGCATCCAAGGAGAAGGAGATGGCTCAAAGAAGGAAATTGTTCAAAACAACTTGCAAATGCAAAGGTAAGGTGTGTAAAATTATGATAGATTCAGGATCTACTGATAACATAGTGTCTTGTAAAATGGTTGATAAGTTATAGTTAGAAAGGATCCCTCTTGAAACACCATATCAAGCTTCATGGGTGAGTGTTTATCAAATCTATTCTTGTTAAAGAGAAAGCACTAGTTGACTTTCAAATTGATGAATATAGGGATAAAGTGTTTTGTGATATTTTACCAATGAGTTGTGATTTACTCCTTGGAACACCCTGGAAATTTGATAGGCACTCAATAAATGATGTGAGAGCTAACACATATTAGATTTTGAAGGATGGTATTTCTTTTATATTGATGCCATTGCAGGAGGGTGGAAAAGAGCAAAACAAGGCAGCCAAGGTTATCACTTTTGGTAAGAAAGAGGTTAAGGAGTTTGTAGGAGATAAACAAGAATGAAAAAGGACATTTGCAGCCACTTTAAGGTCAGGAAATGAAAGAATAGAGAATTTGTAGGCTACCATAGTCATGAATAGCAATAAAGAAGGTAAAAAAAAAGGTGTCTAAGACTGAGTCAGAGAAGGACAAGGGTGAAAAGATAGAGAATGAGTTGAAAAGGAAAGAAGGAATTGAGGTTGGGGTAGTGTTTTGTCCTATAGTTGTTAAGGAAATGGAAAGGAAACTAAGTACTGGTGATATATAGGTAAAAAGGACTGACAAGACAAAGGTTATTGAGAAAGAAAATCATAGCACAAAAGTGCATGGAAAGGAGAAGGGGATTCAAGGACAAAGGGGTAGTTTCAAGGATATAGCCATAGATAAGGAGGAAGTAGTTGAACTCCAGATTGGGAATTGGGAAAGGAGTGTTTGTAGGTGTTAAGGAAAGAAAAAGATCAGTTGCAAGTAAAGGGACAGTCAAGAGGTGTTTAACATGGCAATATGTGTGAAAGAGACAAAGGTTAGGTGATAAGCAGTATGGTTTCAAAGATGGTGTTGCAAGACAACTGTATATGCTATAGAGGAAAGGAAAAAGAGTAAATGAAGAGAAAGGAGGTATAGAGGAAAAGTTGGAGTAATCTGTAGTTCATTTCCAAGAGAATTGGAAAGGTTTTGTGGGGGGTTGTATGGTGCAGGAGCACCAATCTACTTTTATCTGAATTTGGTCAAGTTTGATTGGGAATAGGTTGTTTTAGGAGTTTGTGGTCTTGAGGTGTGTCAATAAGGTCTAATGGACCAATTGAATGTATTTAGGAGTCCATAATTTGTTAAGAAATGCAAAGTTGTCAAATGATGCATAAAATGCAAAATATGTAAATAAGGGTTTTGAAGGGAATGTTCAAAAGTGACCAATGGTGATTTTTACCTATGTTTGAGAATGCCTTAAAGGGTGTTTGAATGTAACAAGATTTTGGTTGTTGTGAAGTTTCTTTGTGATAATAGTTGTTCAAATTGGGTTTGCAAACCTACTTGTCAAAGGGTAGAGTTAGTTTGGAAAAGGGCTTTGTAATATTTTGTGAGACAAATTGTTGTTTGGACTAACTTGAATTGAGTTGTTTCAGGTGAAAGCCATCACACTCTACATCATAAAATATCAAGAAGGGGCATCCTCCTAACACTGATTAACCAAGAGGTCATCCACTTCCCACTCTAGAATATCATACAGGGAAGGAGGATGAGCCTGCAATGGTGGGATGTTAAGAGGAGGGTCATTCGGCCCTCTCGCAACAAGGGATAAGGAAGAAGGCCCCACAAGGTCTTCTTCACTGAGCTCTTATAGAGCTAGGGTCAATGATTTCACGAAGATTGTTGATAAGACTGGAACTTCATCCACAAAGTTAAACATGCACCCTACAAAAGCACCATGTTTAACTTCAATGGACGAGGCAGGTTGCACTTGAAATTCACTACTAGGCTCGCCGAATGACTTGGGAGCAGTGAAGAACTCAGGGGAAGTTGGGACTAGTTCCATCACTAGGATAGAACAAGTCAACATGAGACCACCTTGTGAAGAAGGTGGGTTCCTCTTACATCCTTCACTACTAGAAGGACCACACCCTACCTTTTTCTTCATTGAAGGAGATGAACTCCCCAAAGATGAGGCTAGAGGTGTGGAGGAAGAGGAGGAAAGGACTGCAGTGGATACAACTGAGCTATTATTAATATCCATGGGTTTTAGGAATGGATGGATATATAGAACAAACATCAGCAAAGGAAACTCCACTAAAGGAGCGATGAACACCTGTACGCACTTGGGGTTAGATGAATTCATACTCACAACAAAAGATGGAAGTGATGTAGGACTAGACTAAAGAGAAGTAGAGGGAAGAAGAGAGGGAGACACTGTGGGGGGCCTTGAATTAGGGGCGGTCATCTCTTCCTCCTTTGTTTGTGAGGCGGCCTGCTCAGCCAAGAGAGCCTTTCACTGGTGCTTGCGCTCACACGCAAGATGGTTTCTGCACTCTTTGAGTTGGAGGCTAGAGGTTGTGAAGGAACTGAAAGCTCCTACTCAACCATGGGAACATCCACTATGGCCATCTTCAGTGGAGGAACAAATTCCTGAATGGGAGTAGGAGGAGCAGGTCAAGAAGCAGTAGGGGGAGTCAGCTCAAGAGCCTCGACAACGGGCCTCTTCCCATTCACTATTATGGGAGCAGGAGTGGTAGGAGGCAACGAAGGTCAAGACAAAGAGGATTCTCCATGGGAGACCTTCTTCCCATTATACTAAATGGATCTAGGCTCTATCGATAGAACATGAAGTTTGAATGCAGGACACTTAGGCTTTCGCCAAGCGATCACCATAGGATTCTCCCACAAGCACGGAGCAAAAAACTGATGGTATAACAAAAGAGTGAGAAGAAGTATCAAAATGACCAACAAAAGAGGAAGAAGGAGGATCTCAGGACTGCTTCTCTTCTTCCTTCCTTTGTGCCTTAACGACATCGTTGTTAGCTCTTAAGCAAGCCCTATGTGAAATAACATAAGGTGACAAAGGGTATCTCACTTTCGGCCTTAGGTTCTCCTTCTTATAATTCTAGTATGTTCGGTGTAGAAGGTCCATCCTAGGTGGAAGAGTACCAATGGGCATAGTCCAAGAGTAGTCCAAGGAGTAGCTACCACGAGCAACCAGTGATTTATAACCGGTATCATGAATTATGTGCACGGAACCCCTGTGTATAAATTTTAAACATTTAGGCATGACCGAGGGCACCGCATTCATAGCCACCAACCAAGGGATACCCAACTTTACCCTAAAGAGCTCAGACCCAAGGATAATGCCAAACTTTACCCTAAAGGGATGACCAATATTTATGTAAGAATTTAATCAACATGGTCTCCTTGATTATTATGTTTACTTGTGATGTCAGATCAATGAGAACACTTACTACGATGTTTCCATTGATCCGCGCAGGGATATAGAGAGGAGATGGTTCCCTATTAAAACCCATCAGTGGGTCATATGAAGTGAAGGTTATACCAGTACCACTATCCATAGGCTACATAGAGGGGATAGGTTGATGCAGGAAGGAGGCCATCACGCACACTAGGCGATACTTTCATAGAGTCTCTAAAGGTTAAAAGATAAGACAGTGACCCAATTAAGTTTTCATTACACAACACCTTTGGAACCTCCCAACTACACCAACTAGGGGTCGCAGGTTGGGTTGTAAGGGGACAACCTCACAACACTCACACCTACAAGACTCCTAGAGTACAAGGAAAGGAGCTATCATTATCACAAAATAGAACCAAAATAGTTGACGTCGGGTTGACCAAAAATGTAAGAGAGGGGAACCAACCATGTTCAAGGCCCCAGGTCATGGAGGGCCAAGAGCGGAAGGCTGCCCTAACTTATCTTAGCTTAATGGGGAGTTAGGAAATGTGGGAAGAGAATAATGAGGACTATAAGGTCCATCAATCACTCTACAGACCCAAAATACAGAATGGGGCTAGGAGATCTAGTTTTCAGGTTCAACACAACACCTCAAGAAGCTCTCTACTTGAGGATGGAAGCCCGGGCCTGGGACAACATTGCGGCGCATTGGTGTCTCTCAAGTGTGTTGGCAATCGTATGACTAGACAACTAAAGAAACAAGGTCAAACCTAGGAAAACAAGCTAACGACCTAGCTAACCACTACTAAAGGGCCAAAATAATGCTACTAAGTAAACAAAATATTCTTTGATATGATATAGTAAAAATGTAAGAGTTAGGGTGGAAAGAATGATCTCACAAAGAAATTTATTTTTTAGCTAGCTCTCCAAAAGCACATTCACCTACACACAAAGAGGAGGAAAAATGTTGGGTGGTTCTATAGGTGCTTGCCTCAGTCAGACTCTTGTTTAGGTGTTTCCACCTCCACACACAAACAAGAAAGTGAGTATGATAAAGAAAGTAATGTAATGAAGAACACTAAAATACTACAAAACAGTAAATGCACTTACTCTACCAAGTAATAGTGGAGAGGAGTGGGAAGCTTAGAACCTCCACCAAGAGAACTCAAGGCTAATGGAGGAGAAAATGAGAGTACTTGAGCCTCTGTTGCAATGGTGTTGTCCCACACTTGCTCTACTGAAGTGATGGAGTGAATTTTTTGTTGCAATGAAGTGTGAAAGTGCTGCTAGAAGTGCTTGAGAATGCAAAAAGTGAGTGCAAGAGTGTGAAGAAGTTGAACTGAAAGCTTGGAAGAAGTTGAAATGCATGTAGAAGGAGGGAATTTGAAGGAGATGAAGAAAATAGCCATATTTGGGTTGATCATCCGAAGGTGGCATTAGAAGTCAACTTCCATTGATAAGTGTAACGCCTTTACAAGTTCAGCTATAGGAATCTTCTAGGGACGTAAGCGCACCGTGTGGACGTCTACGCATGTCCTGGGCATCCCCGACATAAATTTCCCCATCGACGCTCAAAAGAGGTTCCAAGTGGAATGAAAGCAACAGGCTTAGGTGTAATTAAGCCTCCAAACTTGGTTTTCTAAAGTGGAGAAGGGAAAAAGGGGAATTTGCATAAGGGGTGCAAATTCACTCCTATACATAAAGAACACAACTTATCATATGATTCTCTCATAAGAACTATAAAAATTACTCAACATTATCTTCTCACCAAATCTTCACTTTACTTCATTCATTTGTCTATCACAAATAACAACACACCCATTATTCCCAAAACCACAATATCATATGGGTGCTCATACCCTATTAATTTCCCCAAAGAGGGTCCCACTAATTCTACCCCTTACAAGGGATGCTCTGAATCCATTGGGAGAGCCTATCCCAACACTAAACTAACCAAAACACAACACAACACATACATGAACAAATTACATACAACACATTTAGACAAACTATAAATTTACATTCATAAATCAATAGACAAAACTACTATTATTAAAGGTATAGATCCTACTTCACCAATCCCTTCCAAAAAAAAATTGAAGTAAATTGTTTTTGAAGATTAAAAAAAATACTTCTCTAAGCTCCTCTATCTATCTAACATTCTAAGCACCTCTCTCCAAATCTCTCCAAATAATTAAAAAAAAATCTCAAATGCCAAAAATTCCTTTTCCCACTCTAAGGAGGAAAATCTATAGAAACTTAATTTCTACATATTTGAATGTGAAGGTAAAATTTTCACCTCCACATAAAATCTCAATCCAAACCTATTTATTTTGCTCACACATGTGTGATCTTACCTCTTAGGACAACTTTCCTTTTGAGGGTCTTCCAAGTGTGATTCCATTTGGAATATTTCTCATCTAGAGTAGCCTCCATGTGTGCTCACCCATAGTGAGTCATGGAGACCTTAACCACATATTCAACCAACCTAACAAAAATACTAAAGGATGAGATGGGGCAGTGACAACTCATCCATTCATACCCTAACAACTTAGAATTTTACCACTTACAAAAAGTGACATGAAAAGGGGCCCAAAAATTATTTATAGTTTAAAATATATATTTTAAAATGACCCCAACCCCTAGACCTATGACCTAGGGATTTATAAATAACAAAATAAACTAAAAAATTCTAATTTAAGTTCATGTTTTAACCCCTAGAAAAATAAATCCAAAATTAACACTTAGGTCAACATTTCATCTATCCACTAGACCATCTTGACACCTAATACATATGAAACATATAACATGAATTCCACACACCACAATGTAGTAATTTCACATTACAAAAAGACCAATTTCACATCACAAAAGACCATAGTGCCTCCATATGGATTAGAGTCATGCTTCACTAGTTAATCACATATAGGGTTTCCAAGTGACCTCGAAATTTCTACTGCAATGGAAATCACTTAAATATGCTCAATTTCAAATGTTAGTCCATCATAATAGTAGTAAGAGTTGAAGAAACAAATATTAAAATACATTCAAATTAAAACATTTGATTAATAAGCATGTCCATTAGATAATTCAATTAATCATTATAATCATATTTTAGTAACATTTCAATTCCATTTGCACATAATTTTTCAAGGCATGAAATTAGAACATTAATCAATTCACAACATATCCTAATGTATCATGAAAATAAAATCATAAATTAAATTACTCATGTAAATCACGTAATAAATACCATAGAAATATCATCATAAACACAATCAAAATTAACCTATGCATGTATTATATCAACAAGCCAAAGTCAAATGCATAAATTGAAGGTCCACCACCATAATTATGAGTCAAAACATAAAATGTCCAATGAGCTATCTAATTGAATAATATAACAGCACATGTCATTGAAGAGTGGTGTCTCACACTCTTCATTCAAGGTATTTAAGCCTAAATTAAACTATTTAAGTGGAAGGTATCACCCTTGCAATTGATGAAAATGATAAGATAATTCTACAAGATTTATTGTAGAAGAAAATAAGGAAGAAATATAAGATAATTTTAAGTTGGATGGATTTTACCCACATTCAACATTAAAGAAATGTTATATTTCTCAATCTTAGCTAGATTAGGACATTGCTACAAATAGTGGTTGTTCAATTGTTGGAAATATCATGAGTAGACCATCAAGTTGAAATGGTAGTACAATTTTTTTTAGCCAATCAACCTACACAAGAAAAAAGACCGAGTCATCCTCATGGCCTACCTCAACCATGTATAAGGTAGGTATCCTTTAGGTATATACATGTTTTAGAATTTAAAATATTTTGAGGATGAATTTGTGCGTAATGTATTTTTTTTCTTCCTTTTCCAATGAGAAAACCCCTTGAGATTGACAAAACTATTTTGAATTCTTCACTACAAGTGATATATTCACTTCACCTTTTTCATATTCAAATAATAATTCCTTGTGACATTGGTGGATCATCCCCATCCCTCCAATATTTTGGTTTTGTTGTGTTCAATGTGGCTTGGTATGTATTTCAAGTGTTAATGCATGTGCACTATGATATGATCCAAATAAAATAAAGATCTAGTGGTTTTCTAGGCCTTCCTAATGTTACAAATAAAGATTCAATCATGGGGCCTCACCATTGATGCATGTCATTGCTTGGTTCACTTGTTATTAGTGAGATGATATTCTATGCTAGTAGGCCCCACTCTTTCAAATATATTATTCTTAGTAAGCTATGTTATAACTAATTCCATGTGGCATGCTCTCAAGACCCCCTAAAAAGTCAAATAACAATTTCTCTATATTAGCATGCACTAATTTATTTGACACAAGTTCTTCCAATGTCCTATGAGATGCATAGCCATTTCATCACATATCTCATTAGTGGTTCTCCCAAAATAATATGTTTAAATTTTTATCACATTATGATAGATATGTAGAAGTCTTAGGTAGACTACAACTTATTTGGCTCACTTTATTCAATCAAGGTAATAAGGTTGAGTGCAAGCAATGGTTTAAAGAATTAGTTTATATGATATCCCAAACTCTAGGGTAGGATGATTAAATGATTTATGATTACACTCTAACCATCTCTTCCTCATTTCATGGCTTAACAAGACCCACCATGTAGGTTCATTCTTGAAAATATGCATGTCTAGTTCATAAATTTTGAAGGATAGGGGTAAATAGTGTTTGAGTACCCTTTAGTGCTTAAATAATATTTCCCCTCTACTATCTATAAGACAACTACTTCAATGAATACATATTTTTTTAGTGGTATTAATCTCCAAATTATAACTATATAGAGGGAGGTTAAAAAATAAAGGAGTCGACCTACCCAACAATGAATGAAAAGATAAGAAATAATGGAATACCTAATATGGAAAATAAATTTGGAGATGTTTGTCTAAAAGGTAGGATTTTTTAATGGTATTCTATCAACCTCATCCTATATTGGATCAATAGGATAGAAACACTTTGATACCTTATAATGATCTTACTTTTGGTGATTGGTACTTCAAAAATCACTACACATATGTTAGGATGTATGGGAACAAGAAGCTACTAGTTAATCTCTCCAAATTTATGGGATAACAGACATATTCATATGAAGAATTCTACAAGGACCAAATGTGGCAAATTTGATTCATAACATGGAATTATGAACTCAAGATTTTGTAAACTTTTATCCTTCATGATGCATATCAATGGGAGCTCACACATCTAGATTTTTAAAGTGTAGTATTGGATGGTGGAGTTCAATTGAGCATGTACCCATGGCCTACGTAGTATAATCCAACCACCAAAACGAGACTTTAAGGTGCTAAATTCAAAGATATGTCGCCGTATCCTCAACTAATTAGCAAATTCAAAATCTTATTTTGGGTAAAATATCATTGTGGATATGGGGATTTTTTTCTATAAATATTATCCTATGTGTCTCTTATTAATTTATATTTTTTTTCTATATCTAAGCTATTAGGCTTGATGTGTAAGCCAAATTCTTATGCTAGGTGATACACAATTGATATTTTGATCTTGATGATTGATCCTAGTCTTGAACTTACCATAGTTATGTAGGGAGCCTTTATGGATGTTTCTATTGATGGTTGTACTCTATGTAATGGTCAATTGACCTTTGAGGTTTAATAAAATAAGTTTTTTTAGAAACTTTATTTCTTGTTAGGCTTATTTGCTGACTACTATATTTATATTCTTCTCTAGTGATTATTTTATTGTGAGGTACAGAGATTTGGTTTGGTTGTGAGAATGTGTCTATCTAGTGTGAACCTTTCATGTGTGATTTTCTTTCTACACCATGTCTCATTTTTTCTCACACAACTTTAGGATTAGCTTAGGATAGATAAGAGTCCAATCTTTTGGTAATGAATACTAGCCTATTGACCATGTCCCGTATTGGTTGGTATTTCCAAGTGTTAGTGTTCAAGCATGTCATATTGGTCTGAAAACAAGATATTTACACCTCTCAACAAGGACCATAGTGAAAAATAACTTAGAATATAATGAGATCATTCTAAAAATCTATAAAATTTAAAGATGGTGGTGGTTTGTAGTAAGAAATGATATTTCATGTGTCTTAAAAATTCATCTCCTATATTAGAACCATGAAAAATTCTTGTTAACTAGTTGATAATCTTTCTAAATTCTATCAAACCAAAGAGAATATTTGAGCATGTTGTGTTAGTCACAAATATTCTTGTACACAACTTGTTTAATTACTCCTTGATGAGGGCCACACCACCCTAAACCTTCACAAATTGTAACAATAGATACCAACACAGAAGATGCGAGAAAAAAATAACTCACTTTCAATTATTTTTAGAAAATGAAATTACAGATTCAAAACTTACATTGCTACAACCTCATAGGCTTGATGCATTAGAAAAAAATCCACTATGAAAAAAAAATTATTTGAAGCCACAATCTGCACTAATGGAGCCACCTTCTACAATCCCCACTTATCCCTTTTTATTTTACCCAATAACCACCCTAGAATGTTCTAGAAAGTGTAAACTTTCCTTTTTTGTTTTGGCGCCATAAGTCCCACCATTTGATTTCTTTCCTAGGAAGATATTTTGATGAAATTTACATTTTAGAGGGGTGGCTTCACAAGACCATAAATTTTGATCCAAGTGTCTGATTTTCTATTATAAGATATCATTGGAAAGATCTTGAAGACATCTACTATGTTGAACCATCAAAGATCGGTTTGTCCACTTTTTGATCTGTTTCAGGGCCTCTAATGTTTTCATATTTGAATTTGAAGCTACATTAGAGAAATTGTAGGGTATTGAGATGATTCTTTTGTGACCAAATTTTTTTCTTCAGTTCTACTCCTTGGGGTAAACTTTTAGGTCCATACGAGCTCATTTAGGATGACTTATTAAAAATAGTAAGTGATTGTTTTGTTCCTTTTCTCACTTTTTACTGTCTTACACCCCTTAAGCACCATCATGGGACTCAAAACAACTGAATAAAATAAGGAAAAACATTTTTTTTGGGTGATGCAATATTTCCCTACACCACTGAATGCTCCTGCATTAGACACCTAGGGTAATTTGAAAAGTGACCCTATCACTTCTTAGGAATTAGAGGGAAACCAAGATGGTTAAACTTAGCCTCAGAAAACCACAATGAATCTTCAATAGGCCTCTCTTTCCACTTCACCAAGTACTCTGCATACTGTCTGTTTCTTGTGCTTCTACCCACTCAACTATCCAAAATTTCTTTTATCTCCTCCTTTGTTGAAGTAGGTGTTGGAATATTCCACTGTGCTTCCATTATTTCTTAATTAATTCCTCCTTCATGATATTTTTCCAAATCTAAGATGTTAAACATAGGTAAATATGAATTCCATTAGGAAACTCTACCTCATATACATTTCTTGAATCATTCTTCTTCAGGGTCTTGCATGGTCCAAAATTCTTCATCTTTAACTTGTTGTATGTACCAACTAGAAACCTCTCCTTTCACAAATGAACCATGACTTCATCTCCTATCTGGAACTCCTTATACCTCCTTTTATAATCTTCCTTAGTCTTATATTGCAAGTTCATCTTATTGATAAGTTTCTTCATCTCTTCATGCAAATTCCTTAGGTGCTCAGCAAAATCTTCAACCTCAACACTACTCTTCTCCCCCTTATCCATCTTTCTTAGTTCAAAAGCAATTCTTTGACTACTCCCATACACAATCTAGAATAGTGATTTACTAGTGCTATTGTTGAGAAAAATTTTGTAAGCAATTTTTTCTTGTGGTATAATCAAATCCCATCCCTTGGGCTTATTTCCTACTAAGCATCTTAGTAGGTTACCCAAACTCCTATTCACTACCTCTTTTTTTCCATTAGTTTGTGGATGGTGTGTAGAAATAAACTTCAAATTTTTTTTCAACTTCTTGCATAATGTCCTCTAGAAATAACCAACAAATTTGGTATCCCTATATGAAATGATACTCTTCGTTAGACCATGTAATCTCACTACCTCTTTGAAAAAAAACTCTACATTATGAAGAACATCATTGGTCTTATGACATGGAATGAAATGTTCCATCTTTGAAAATATATCCATGACCAAAAATATGGAATCATGCCCTCTTTGTGTTCTTGGAAAGCCAAGAACAAAATACATACTAATATCCTCCCACAAACTCTTAGGTATAGGTAATGCCTAATACAAACCAATATTCTGACTTATTCCTTTCACCATCTAACATACTCTACAACTCTGCAAAAAATTCTTCACATATTGTTGTAACTGTGGCCAGTAATAATTCTCACCAACAAGAGCAATGGTTTTATCTTGACCAAAATGTCTTGCCAATCCTCCACTATGCTTCTTCTTGATTATATTCTCTCTCATAGAACTCCTTGAAATACACAATTGGATTCCTCTAAACAGCATCCCATCTTGTCCTATCTAATGTAATAGGTTCCAAACAATCCTTCCAAGCTTTTGCAAAGTCTAGATCTTTAGGATACAAACTTTTGAGTTCATTGAACCCAACAACCTCTATATTCATCTCTATCAATAAATTTTTCCTTCTACTTAAGGCATCTGCAACTCTATTTGACCTTCCACTCTTGTGCTTCAAAATAAAAGTATAGCTCTGCAAAAGTTCAACCCATTTTAAGTTCCTTTGATTTAACTTTCCTTGACTATTGAGATATTGCAAAGCTTGGTGATTAGTATATAAAACAAATTATTTTGGAAAAAAATAGTATCTCCATTTCTTCAAAGCTTGAACTATAGCATAAAACTCCTGATCATAGACAAAATATTTCTTCTTAGCATCATCAAGCTTCTCACTAAAATAGGCAACAACAGACTTACCTTATTGACTCAAAAGAACTCCTATGGAAGTGCCACTAGCATCACAATCTACTTGAAAGACCTTATTGAAATCTGGAAGTTCCAAAATAGGTTGCTCTGTGACTTTCTTATTCAACATATGAAAACTATTTTATGCTCCTATAGTCTATTTAAAATCCTTTCTATACCATCTCATTGCTTCAGTTAGAGGTGCACAAATACTACTGAAATTCTAATGCAGAGTGGCAAGGGAAGCACCCAATTTAACACACTTATACAACTATACCCTTCAACAAGGTAACTTATTCACTCAACCTGAATCTCACATACAGATACATCATCAAGACTTGGGGATGATGTAGAAACTCTTAACATGCCAAAACATGATCAACCAACCTGACTTTTCACTCAGAAACACCCATTCCTCCATTGCTTCCATTATTCCATGCATTCCTTCTAGCACTCACCAATAGGACAGTCATGATAAAACTTTTTTAAAGGAAAATAACAGAGAAAGAAACCATGTTTTATACTTCTTACATAGACCCTTATAGATCCCCAAAAGCATAGGACCAAGCACCAAGAGTAGGTGTATCAAATAACTAATTTACAAGCCACCAAAAGGCTTCATTTGGCTTGTGCAAAGAAGGAATCAACTTGTCAAGGCACACCCCAACACCCCTAATGCCTTTAAAATACTTCAAAAGGTTCCCCAAGACCTTTTCCATGCTTTCCATCCATTATATTTACTCAAATACTCAAAAATCAACAAATAATGTATTTAAATGATCACATTTTGGATTGTACAAGAAAAAAACCAGACCTAGGGCATCACATAACTTTTGTAAACCTTCATTTTTCACTCTAAAAGAAATTGCAACATGTAAAGGAGTCCTAAATCTACCAATCCACCAAGTTTTAGATTTTTCCCATGGTGGAAATGGGAACATCCATTTTGATTACCAAACCCTTGTTTTGCAAGGTTTTAGACCCACTTTCACTAAAATTGATGTAACTTACTAAAAACTTGATGAAATTAACTCAAATCACCAAAAAAAAAAAAAAGACTCTTCCCTATTTCAATCCATATTCATTAGAAGGCCGTAGAATGAAATACCAGATTGTACCACGCACAAGAACAGGAAAAAACATTATAAAAAAACAAAGTTTTCTTTGTATTGGTGTTTCAAAAATTCAAAAACCCTCATGCCTCAACCCCATGGAGGCTTTATAAACATGTTACCATCCTACCCAATATCCTTTAACTAGTTTTTGAATAAGGAGTTGTTGTTAGGGTGTTTACAACATTAAAATGAGATTACATCATATTGTCAACATGACAACTTTGCATTTTGTGAAGCAAATTTTAATCCTAAACTCTTATGACTCCTAAAACCACTCTAATGGCTTCAAAATAGCCTTATTACAACATTCAAACCTAAACCTTGCATATCCAATCACAAATTTAGGATTTTTCCTTCTCAAGGCTTACATGACAACATTTTTGCAAGATTGCAATTTTCTACATTTTGACTCAAAAACTTAAAGACTCACCCTAGATATTACACAATGGTCTTATTAAACCTTATTGAAGATGAAAACACTCAAAAGAATCAAAAATACTCTTCCTAACCTATTCACCATTAAAGGATCCAAAATGGAGGTTGAGGTGCAGGTGCTCCTGCACCATACACCCCATGTAGAAAAGACTCATGCCTCATGAGTTGTCCTTGAATCCACTATCTCCATGCTTCATAGATGTGCCAGTGGTTCACAAATCCATTCCACTAGTTCATGTATACTAGATTAACAATCTGCCTTGCACTTATAACATTTTGGAATGCATTGATACATGCATTTTCCCTCTTCTCTGTCCTCAGACCTACAAACAGTCTTTCATGTTTTCCTTGACCATCATTTGATTGTTTACTGTGTTTTGCACCTACATACAAACAAGGATTAGTAATAATTTGTTTTTTATTCCCTTCTTTGGAACCTTCATGCTTGCAACTATCTTTCTTTCCCTATTTTTCTTGTCTTTCACTTACTGCCCCTTTACCTTGCTTTGTCACTGTCAAATCAGACTTAGGTACTATATTTCCTACAAACTTTGTTTGTTTCTTAGACCTGGTCTTAACTATAGGGAATTCAATGGTTCCTACTAACACATTTTCATGCACATTCTTTGTCAAATCACTTCTTACCCTTGTTTTTACCTCTACAGTTGTTATCCCTGCATTTTTAGTCTTAGAACAAATGGAAACATCAAAATATTTGTTTTCCTTCATTACATTCATAGGTTCCTTCTTGCCACACATTATTACCTTTGCTTTACCTTTGATATCTTCTACAAGAGGATTCAACACAAAATAATGACCATCTTTAACTATGGTGTAGGTATTTTCCCTACCATCATACAAAGCTATTTTGTCATATTGCCAAGGTCTGCCTAATAGGAGATGACAAGAATCCATTAGAAGGACATCACACACAATACTATCATGATAACCACCAATCTGAAAATCCACAATAGCCTTTTCATTCACCAATAAAGATTGATCATCATTTAACCATGAGATTTTATAGTGACATTCATGAGGAATTCTTTTCAAACCTAACTTTTTTACCATTTCACATGACACCATATTTTCATTTGAGCTAGAATCAATCACCACTCTACATACCTTGTCCTTGCCCTTGCAATTTTTCTTGAAGAGGATTTTTCTTTGCAAAGGCGCTTCCTCTTTTGATTCTTTCAAGATTATCTTTCTCACCATCAACATTTCCCCTACTTTAGAATCTGCCTTCCCCATTGTAGAACAATGACTTTCACACTCCTCTTCTTGAACCAATTGTGCTCTCCTATCAATCTTCTTGTCTCACTTGATGAACTACCAACCATCTCAAGAAATTTCCATGAAGGATGGCCAAACTCATTGCATGTGTAGCACCTTCCTGCAAAATCATTAGAACCTCTACCAATACCAAACCTTCCTCTACCTCTAAAACCAAAACCACCTCTAGAATTATCATTGTGATCTTTACCTTTGTTTGCTCCTTCTTGATCTTCATTTGGCTTCTTTGATGTAGAAGGTATTCCTCTTCCTCTTGCACTAGGACCACCTCTTCCTCTCACTAATTTCTCTTACCTCCTCTTAAGCTTCTCCTCCACCCTAATTTCCATTTGATAACAATCCTTTCACTCCTAGGGTTAGCCAAAACCAATTCATCATGTATATTAAGCCTCAAACCACCAACATATCTAGTAAATTTTTCATCTTCATTCTCATGATGACCAGACCTCAAACTTAGTTTATAGAACTCCTCAGTATAAGACTTAATGTCCATTTCCCTTTTCCTTAAACCTTGCAATTTATTAAACATTTGACATTAATGATCCTTGGGTAGGAATTTACCTTTGAGCTTTGACACCATCTTGTCCCATGAAGTGATTTTAGATTTTCCTTGCTTTCTCCTCTCAGATTGAAAGTAGTCCCACCATACCAAAGCATGGCCCTACAACTTAGTCTTTGCAATCTTTACTCTTTGCTCCTCGAGAGCCTCATCACATTCAAAATGGTTATCTAATGCAACAATCCAATCAAGTAACTCTTCATCATTTAAACTACCACCATACTTTGGAACATCAATTTCTACCTTAGGCTTGTTACTCTTCACTTCCTTCAGCAACTTTGCAATTCTTTGATCCTCTGGAGTAAGTTCTTCTTCCACATCTTCAAAATCATCATCTTCCTCTTCATCTAACTCACTACTCTCTCTAGCATCCATTCTTTTCTTTGTCTCTAGGGCTATGATCCTTTCTTCCAACTCTATGAGTTCCTTGGCATGTCTTTCTTTCATCTCCATCATCTCTTTAGCTATATCATTCTTATTTGGAGGAATATTCACAACCTTTCCTCTTCTTCAACCTGCAAAATGCAAAAAAAATATACTCCCTACTCTGATACCACTATGATGGAGAGTGGCAGGGGAAGTACCCAACTTAACACACTTATACAACTATACCCTTCAACAAGGTAACCTATTCACTCAACTTGAATCTCACATCCGGATACATCAACAAGACTTGGGGATGATGTAGACACTCTTAAAATGCCAAAACATGATCAACCAACCTGATGTTTCACTCAGAAACACCCATTCCTCCATCGCTTCCATTATTCCATGCATTCCTTCTAGCACTCACCAATAGGACAATCATGATAAAACTTTGTTAAAGGAAAATAACAGAGAAAGAAACCATGTTTTAGACTACTTGCATAGACCCTTATAGATCCCCAAAAGAATAGGACCAAACACCAAGAGAAGGTGTATCAAATAACTAATTTTCAAGCCACCAAAAGGCTTCATTTGGCTTGTGCAAAGAAGGAATCAAATTTCCAAGGCACACCCCAACACCCCTAATTCCTTTAAAATACTTCAACAGGTTCCCCAAGACATTTTCCATGCCTTCCATCCATTATATTTACTCAAATACTCAAAAATCAACAAATAATGTATTCAAATGGTCACATTTTGGATTGTACAAGGCAAAAACCAGACCTAGGGCATCACATAAATTTTTCAAGCCTCCATTTTTCACTCTAAAAGAAATTGCAACATGTAAAGCAGTCCTAAATCTACCAATCCACCAAGTTTCATATTTTTCCCATGGTGGAAATGGGAATTACATCCATTTTGATGACCAAACCCTTGTTTTGCAAGGTTCACTAAAACTGATGTAACTTACTCAAAACTTGATGAGATTGACTCAAATCACTACAAAAATAAATAATACTCTTTCCTCTTTCAATAAATATTCATTAGAAGGCTGTATAGTGAATTACTAGACCATACCACACACAAGAACAAGCAAAAACACTTTAAAATCAGAAAAAAATAGAGTTTCTTTGTATTGGTGCTTCAAAACTTCAACAAACCTCATGCCTCGACCCCATCAAGGCTTTATAAACATGTTCCCATCCTCCCCAACATCCTTTAACTAATTTTTGAATAAAGGAGCCGTTGTTAAGGGGTTTACAACATTAAAATGAGATTACATCTTATTGTCAACATGACAACTTTGCATTTTGTGAAGCAAATTTTAATCGTAAACTCTTATGACTCCTAAAACCACTCTAATGGCTTCAAAATAGCCTTATTACAACATTTAAACCTCAACCTTGCATATCCAAGAACAAATTTAGGAATTTTCCTTGTCAAGGCTTACATGACAACATTTTTGCAAGATTTCAATTTTCTACATTTTGACTCCAAAACCTAAAGACTCGCCCTAGATATTACTCAATGGTATTATTAAACCTTATTTAAGATAAAAATACTCTTCCTAACCTATTCACCATCAAAGGATCCAAAATGGAGGTTGAGGTGTAGGTGCTCCTTCACCAAATTCTTAATAAACTTTATGTAAAAACTAGCTAGACCATGAAATTATATTTCTTCTATAGCACTCCTCAAGGTAGGCCACTCAATGATAGATCTAACCTTCTATGGATCCATTTTAAGACCCTCTACTAGGACAACAAATCCCAGATACACCAATTCCCTCTTCACAAAACTACATTTCTTCAAATTAATCAACAACTTCTCCTCCCTTAGCTTCTCAAAAACTCTTCAGATATGAATCAAGTGCTCCTCCAATGTCTTACTAAAAATTATAATATCATCCAAATAAAAAATAACAAATTTTCCTAAAAAATATTTTAATACATCATTCATAAGCCACATAAATGTGCTTGGTGCATTGGTTAGCCCAAAAGACATGACTAACCACTCGTACAAGCCCTCCTTGGTTTTGAAGGTTGTCTTCGATTCATCTCCTTCTCTAATTCAAATTTGGTGATATCCACTCTTCAAATCTATCTTTGTGAAGTACTCAACTCCACTCAAACAATTCATAATATCATCCATCCTCGAGAAGGGAAATATATACTTCATAGTAATCTTGTTGATAGCTCGGGAGTTTGTACACACCTCCATTCTCCATCCTTCTTTGTTACTAGTACTGTAGGTACTACACATGGACTCAACCTCTCTCGAATCAATCCTTTCCGCAATAACTCTTGCACTTGTATGTTCAAATCTTCATTGTCTATTGGAGTCATTTTATGGGCTACCTTATTTGGTAGACTAGCTCTAGGAATCAAATCCATTTGATGGCTAATCTTCCTTACTGGAGGAAAACCTTCAGGTACATTATCAAAAACAATTTCTTGAAACTCATTCAACAAATCTGAAACCTCTACTGGTAACTCATTAGAATCTTCTTTATCAACTCTATGGATCAATGCAAAACACATATGATCATGCCTCATACGTTCTAGGAAATTTCTTCCATTAGGGTGAAGCCACAATAGTGGTTTACAATTTGACGGAGGAAGGAAAACTGAGAAAAAAGGACCCCATGGCAAAAAAATTTGGTTTTAGGTGTTCAAATGAACCTACAAGTTCGAATGAACCAAAAAAGGGTTTGACTGAACTAGGGTTCAAACGAACCCATTAATTACTGGGCCTGTGCATTTCCCACCCAAAAATATAAAAAAAAATGCATATTGAAGGGGGTTCGAATGAACCCTGGCTCGCTCAAACCCCTCTTTTCCTTGATTTTTGACCTTGTTCACCAAAAAAACCTAAATTTTTACGCTTCAAAGCTCAGGTTGAGGATGAAAATGGAGGAGTCTTCACAAACCTAGTTGGAATCAGGTATTCCTCAGAATGATAGATCCAACAAATATAATTTTAATATGTTTTGGTTTTATTATGTATTTGTTTTTTTAGTTTTATTAAATGTAGGTTTTTCATCGAAAATGAAGGTCTATGTTTTGCACATGGAAAAAATAGCAGATTATCAAAAAAAAAAATTCAAAAATATGAGTGCACCAGATATTGAAGTCCTTGATCCAATAAAAAAAATTGAATTTCGAAATATATAGAAAAAGTTACATGTTATAGGGTCGCGCTATGTCTGAATTGTAATTTGTTTGACTTTGAAACTTGATTAAAGAAAAAATATTCAATAAAAAACTATCTAACCAAGTGGAATCACTAGATATCAGAGTTACAAATCTAAATTTGAAAGAATTAGAATTTTATCCTTCATGGAAAAAAAGTTATGCATTATACAGTGTGCCACTTTTTTAAAATGTTGTTTTCTGAAAAAAACCAAATTTCATGGAAGATGGAAAAATAAGTGCAATCTAATTCCAAAAATTTTGAATTTTTTTTTTTTTAGAATCTATAGACAAAATGTGACAAGACTCTAGTTTTCATCATCTTCAAATTCCTTATGGTTTAGCCATTATAGGTGCTCGAATGTGAAGATTTAGTTAAAAATAATAATTTCAATGTCCAGTTTGGCCAAAAATTGTAAATCACTATTGTGGGATCACCCATCAACCAAACAATTTTTTGCATTACTACAAAACCTTTTCTTCTACCTCTTTCAAGGGCTTCAACTTATGATGAACTCCATCCTTGGTCAAATAATATGTGTTGGCATGTCAATCATGTACTTCTTACTGATAAAACTACCACGGTCTACTTAAAAACATATGAAAAACATCTATAGGAATAATATCACACAATACCTCATCATAGTAATTTTCAATCTTAAACTTTACTAGAAATTGTTCATTTACCAAAGCTGTATGGTCCTTTTGCAACCAAGCAATCCGGTATGGATTTAGATGCCTTCTTCTCTCCAACCAAAACTTACTAACCATTTCTTCTGAAACAAGGTTATCAGTACTACCTCCATCAATAATAACACTATAAACTTTACTTTCACACTTACATCTGGTGCAAAAAAAATTCTTCCTTTGAGTTGGTTCCTTCTCCTTATTCAACAAGCCTCTTCTAATAACAAAAACCTCTCCTCTTTTTGCATCCTCAGAATTTGAAGACTCAACATCTTCATCTACATGTGCAACTCGTTCATTACCCTCAAGTCTTCTATTTGTCCTTCCTTGATGTTGAAGATATTCATAGGGTCTATGTCCTTCTTCTCTGCACTGGAAACAGGTTCCATGAAAGCCTCCACTTCCTGATCCTTGTTCATATCTTCCTCTTCCTCTTTGGTCTCCATTATTTTGATCACAAGGACGGTAGGTGTTATCTCCTTTTTGGTTTTGGTTGCTATTAGATCCTTCACCCTTCATTTGATCTTCATTTTGATCTCCATATGACTGTCCACTAGTATTTCCACCTTGACCCCCACCTCTTTGCTTACTTTCAAATCTCCTATTCAACTTTTCTTCTACCTTTAAAGCAAACTGATATACATCTTCAATGGTAGACATTCTTACTAGACCCAACTCTTCTTAAACATTTGACTTCAACCCATTTATGTAAAGGGAAACTTTCTCCTTATTGGCCCCAAAATGGCCTATTCTGATCAGGACATGGTAGAATTCTTTTGTATACTCCTTGACAGATTTTCCCGCTTGTTTCAACACTTGCATCTTCTTCAAAAAATCTAGCTCATAATCCACAAGAATGAACTATCTTTTTAATTTGTCCACCATACGATCCCATCTTGTTATTTTCTCTTTTCCTCTTCGATTTCTTTCTAGTTTTACATCTTTCCACCAAATATTCGCATGACCCTTTAGCTTATTCTTTGCAAATTTGACCCTCTTAGGATCTCCCACCTCCTCATACTCAAAGTACTCCATATCGTGATCCAATCAATCAACTCTTTTGGGTTAATATTTCCAAAAAATGTAGAAACACCAATCTTTGGCCTTTTCCTAATCTTAGAGATGTCCTTCAATAATCTTTCTCTGTATCTACTGCTTCTTGTTCTTTGAACTGTTCCTTATTTTCAGCTTCATCTTCACTTTCATCTCCTCTTCTTGGCTCAAACCCTTGACACAACTCCTCGTGCAGTGCTTGAACTTGTCTCTACAAGGCTATAAAACCCTCTTCTGGTACAATAACATTCCTTCCACCACCACAGTTTCTTCATGGAGGCATTCTGATCACCTTTCTCAGAAACCAACAACCACAAGTCTTGGTGCAAATTTCCTCACATTCGGTGATATTTTTACACACTCAGGAAAACCTGCTTTGATACCACTTGATGAGGGCCACACCACCCCAAACCTTCACAAATAATAATAATAGATACCAACATAGAAGATGTGAGACAAAATATAACTCACTTTCAATTATTTAAAAAAAATGAAATTATAGATTTAGAACTTACAATGCTATAGCCTCATAGGCTTTGATGCATTACAACAAAATTCACTCTAAAAAAAAAATATATTATTCGAAGCCACAATCTACACTAATGGAGACACCTTATACAACCCTCACTTATCCCCTTTTATTTTACCCAATAACCACCCTAGAATGTTTTAGAAAGTGTAACTTTCCTTTTTGTTTTGGCGCCAAAAGTCCCGTTGTTTGATTTCTTGCCTAGGAAGATATTTTGATGAAATTCACTTTTAAGAGGGGAAGCTTCATGGGGCAATAAATTTTGATCTAGGTGTTTGATTTGCTATTATAAGATATCATTGGAAAGCTCTCAAAGAAATCTACAATCCCAAACCATCGGGGATTGATTCGTCCCCTTTTTGAGCTATTTCGGGGCCTCTAAGGGTTTCATTTTTGAATTTGAAGCTGCACTAGAGAAATTTCTCAGGATGGAAAATTTAATATCTCCCAAACCATGCAAGGTGTTGAAACACTTCTTTCGCAACCAGAAATGTTTTTTAGTTTTGCTCCTTGGGGTAAATTTTCAGGTCCATATGAGCTCGTTTAGGCTAACTTACTAAAAATAGTAAGTGCCTATTTTTCACCTTTTATAACTTCTAACTATCTTACACCCCTTAAGTGCCATCATGGGACTCAAAAAGAATAAAGAAAATAAGGAAAAACATTTTTTTGGGTGATGCAAGATTGCCCTACACCATTGGATGCTCCTGCATCACTCCTAATATTTTTAATTTTTGACTCAACTACTCTGTATTGGAAGAAGATTTTATAACTAATTGTGATTTAGTGATTGTAAAAAATGGTAATAAAGGCGGTTCACACACGCTAGAGCATAAGGAATTCCAAACATAGTTGCCACATATTCTTGTAGAAATACGATTTTTCCTCAATGTTGTCATTTTTAACACATGTACTTTACTCCACCATGTGTAATAACTTGTTGGATTTTTTTGTGAGGCTACCTAAATAATTTGGATTGATTAGAGGCATGAAGTACAATCCTTATTCCATGTAGGTTTGTGCTTCAATCACCAATTATAGATGCATGGAAGGATAACATTCCCTATGAAAACAAACATGACAAAAATGATAGTTTCTTACATGTGGATGTGATTCCTTGAATATGCACTACCAATAATATCTAGCTCATAATATTTAGTGAATGGAAACATTGCTAAACCTATGTCTTGTTCCATACTTGCTATGAAAATATTAAGAATTTTAGTTTCTTCTTTACTTAGAAACATAAGGAAATTTTTTTCATGGTTCCTCTAATTTAGAAAACTTGATTTAATCATGAAGTACATAATTTTGAGGTGAAAGTCTCTTCTTTAGGTGGAAGGAAGATAATTGGGACATTTGTTATTGGGTTAGAAATACAAAAAATCTATGTACCATTCATCATTAGTTAATTTATTTGTATGTATTCTTGGCATGGTATCTTTGGGTGTTAGTAAACATATTTGTTACTACAAATTTGAAACCAGTCACCCAATGGGCAATAAAGAACATTTTGTTGCAAGTATGATGTTGTTGTCATTAATGTTGTCATTGATTTCAACATAGTATAGGTTGTTGCAGAGAAAGGAAACAAGTGATTGTAGGTGGTGCATGCATAGTTGAGATACTATAGAGATGTTGTGAGTACATGGAGCTATCTTTATGGTGTTGTAGGTGTGCTGATATGATGAGTTACCAAGTGCTTTTGAGAAAATTAATAAATAGTGAAGAAAAAATTGTGTGTGTGTTCAGAATGTGCTTTGGTATGTGCTATGCATTTCTTCTATGTTGATCCTATGCTTGTGCAGATCTATAGTGTTGTTTAAGGGAATCCTTGGGTGATATATCCTAGATTATAGCTTTTGGTTTGATGAAGAGTGAAAGTTGATTTCACTACTTTGTGAACTGGTTTGGAAAAGTTATTTGTTTGTGGACTAGGAGAAATGTATGTGATCCACAATCCTTCACTAGTTTGATTCAAATTCTTACAGATCTTTGTAGAAGGCTTGTAATGGTGTTATCTATGTTCTATCAAAGGTGTCCATGCTTTGGTGCTCCAGAAGACTAGTTTCAGAGTTACTATGTGTGTCTGTATAGTCTAGCTGGATTGATGGAAAGTGTTTTGTGTATGAAGGTTATTGCAGTAGCTTTAGATGAATCTAAAGGCATTTAAGATGTGTCCCAATGTATGGTGAAGCATGTTATGTAGTTCACATATTATCTTCTTGTTTCAGAAGCATGTACTTCAAAGTTCAATGATGTTTTCATTAGGTTTGGCTAACCTGGTGTTTACACATCATGGGAAGGATAAGTATCAATTAAGGAAGTGTGTGATTGATCCAAGATGTTGTTTTTGGTCCTGGTTAAGTGTTGGTTTGGTTAACTCTCATTCTTATCCATTGCAGGAATGTTGAGTTGCTGACCTAATTTGAATTTGTAAAATGAAGAGTTTGTAGCCAACCTTGGAGAAAGTTTCTAAGGTTGAAGATGGTATAAGTACAAGAATATATGTTAAGGATTGCATGCACATATGTGATAAGCAAGGTAGATGCAAGATATTGTGTGAAATTGAACTGAGGTAGCGAGAACTTCAATGTGTTAGACTCCTGAAAGCAGTGAGCTAATGGTGTCTGCAATTCTCTAATCAAGGTTGCGGATGTGTTCAAGTTGTTGTGGTGGATCTTCTATTGCATTGAGATAATGTTCTCTGTGTAACATCCTTATTTCTATCTTTCTTTGTCTATAGGCATTGAGCCTCCCATTTGGACAGTGAGTCCTATCTTGGGTAGTGAGTGCTTTGGAAGTGAGCCTCTTTGTAAACAATTTTGTAATTACTCTTATATTGTGAGTTAATCCTCACCGTAGTTTTTCCCTTATTGTATTTTCCATGTAAACTTGGTTTTTCTTGTGTTGATATTGCTTTATTTTATTTTCACTTCATGCTCATACTTAATAATAGATTAAATTGGATGTGGAGCTAATAAGTGTTTAAGATTTGTGATGAATGTGATTGGTGACAAATGATTCACCCCCACTCTAAGTTGTCTTGTTCATTTCAACAATTGGTATCAGAGCTTTGGTTCCTTGAAGAAGAGCTTAACCGCTTGAGGTAGATCTGATGGAACATAAATTGACAATCCTTGTGCTTGATGGATCTGACTACAATTTCTGGAAAGTGCAGATGAGGGGTTACCTGATCTCTCTTGGCTAGGAGACTTGGAAAGATGTTGAGAGAAAATATGTTGAGCCATCAAGTGTTCCTTCTTCTATAGATGGGATTTCTACCGATGAAGAAAATGAAAAAGCAAGGTATGCAATCTATAGTGCTTTATCTAAAACTGAGCTAACAAAATTTATTTCATTAGGCACTGCTTATGAAGTTTGGGAAAAGTTGAAAGATATCTATGAAGGAAATGATAGAGTTAAATTATCAAAGAAGTTAACAGCTAAGCATAGATATGAGAACTTGAAAATGGAAGAAGGTGAGGACATAGCAAGCTAATTTTAGAGGGTTGAAATTGTAGTAAATGAAGTCAAAAATCAAGGTGGTACTCTGATAGATGAAGATGTAATGGAGAAGATTCTAATGACCCTACTAGAGAGCTACAGTGACAAGGTCTCAACCATTGAGGAAGTTTATGATCCAAATAAATTCACTAAAGAACAACTATTTGGCACCATGACCGCATTTGAAATGAGGAAATTTGGAAAAGAAAAGGAGAAATCAGAAACAACCTTCAAAGCCACAAAGTCAGAAGATGATCTAGATAGTGAAGGTTTGGAGGAGTTGGAAGCAAATTTTATAAGGAAATTGAAGAAAGGTATTGACAAGTACAAAGGTATGTTACCTTTTAAATGTTTCACTTGTGGAAATATTGGTCACTATGCTTCAAGATGTCCAAATAGATCCATACACAAGAAGAGAAAAGACAAGAAAGACAAAAACTTCAAGAAATTGTATATGTTAGAGAAGATGCTAGAATTTTTGATGATGAATCTGATATTGAGGATGATAAAAATGAATGCATGTTTCTAGCCTTAGATAATAAATTAGTGTCTACTAATCTTGGAAGATGTGCCAGGGAATTTGGTCCAAAAGAAAAGAAGGAAGAGATGGAAGGTACTTTGGTTTCTTCCTTTCATGCTAGACAAGATGAAGATTATTGGGTAATTGACAGTGGCTGCTCAAATCATATGACCTGAGACAAAAGTAAGTTTACTAAGCTTGAAAAGTATGATGGAGGATTAGTCATGTTTGGAGATGATTCTAGTGCAAATATTTTTGGAGAAGGAACAATTAGTTTTGATGGAAAACACAATACTAATGATGTCTATTTTGTTAAGGGCTTAGGGAATAATCTCTTGAGTGTTGGAAAAATGTGTAGCAAAGGATATAAGCATGTGTTTTTGGATAATACTTGTGAGAAAAGAAAAAGGTTTGAATTTGTGGTAGCTGAGGGAAGAACATATGGAAACATTTATAAACTTAAGGGTGCTGATGGTAAGTGTTTTTTGTCTCAAGT
Source organism: Sequoia sempervirens (assembly GCA_007258455.2). NCBI lineage: Eukaryota > Viridiplantae > Streptophyta > Pinopsida > Cupressales > Cupressaceae > Sequoia > Sequoia sempervirens. The sequence goes on along the minus strand of VDFB02007428.1, from coordinate 79,507 downwards.
TAATGAAAGTTGGCTATGGCACTAGAGGATGGGGCATGTAAACTTTGACATCTTAATCAGGATTAGTTCAAGAGAAGCTATCGGGGATCTACCACAAATCACAAATCCTATCAATACTGTTCGTAGAAGTTGTTAGTTGGGAAAACAAACAAGTTGCAACTTTAAAGGAAAAGAAAAATAAACTACCAAAATGTTGGAATTGATTCATATAGACCTCTTTGGTCCTACAAGAACAAGAAGTCTTAATGGTGACAAGTATTTTATGCTTTTCATCAATGATTATTCTAGAATGACGTGGGTTACTTTTCTTAGGGAGAAATATCAAGCTCTAGATAGATTCAAGGTGTTAAAGGCTATGGTAGAGAATGAAGTGAATGTGAAAATAAAATTTTTAAGGTCTGACAGAGGTGGAGAATTCACCTCCAATGAGTTTAATATATTTTATGAAGAGCATGGCATAAAGATGCATCTTTCTGCTCCTAGAACTCCTCAACAGAATGGAGTTGTTGAGAGGTAGAACCAAATAGTTCAAGAAGCTACAAGGACTATGATGAATGAGGAAAATGTACCTGAGGTATACTAGAGAGAAGAAATTCACACTACTATTTATATTCTTAACAGAGTTCAGATCAAAAGCAACAACACAAAGACTCCTTATGAAGTGTGGTATGGAAAAAATCCTACTGTTAAGTACTTTAAGGTGTTTGGAATAAAATGTTATATTAAAAGAGATGATGAGAATCTAGGAAAGTTTGATGCAAGGTGTGATGAAGGTATTTTCCTTTGATATTCAACCAAAAGAAAATATTATATATGCTACAATAAAATATTGAGAAAGATTGTTGAAAGTGAAAATGTAAAAGTTGATGAAAATATGCACAGTTCAGTTGAAATAAGTGAAGATGAACTAGATAAACTCTTTTGCAAAAAAGAGTAAGAGAAGAATAAGGAAGAAGAAGAAGCTTCAGAACTTCCTCCTAAGACTCCAAAATATGTACAAAAAAATCATCCAGATGAAGAGATAATTGGAGACAAAGACAAAAGTGTAATGACAAGAAGCAAAGTGGCAGCTGCTAAGGTAAATTTGTGTCTACTTTCCAAGATAGAATCTAAAACAATGTGGGCAGCATGCAAAGATGAAAATTGGGTTAGAGCAATGAAAGAGGAATTAAAATAGATAGAGAAAAATCAGGCATGGGAATTGGTTCCTAGACCAATAATCAAGAATATAATTGGTACAAAATGGGTATTCAAGAATAAGTTGAATGAGAATGGTGAAGTAGTAAGAAACAAAGGAAGGCTTGTGTGCAAAGGTTATTCATAGGTTGAAGGAATAGACTTTGAGGAGACATTTTCCCCAGTGGCAAGAATGGAGGCTATTTTGATGTTTTTGGAATTTTCTGCTCATAAATATTTCAAGGTATACCAGATGGATGTTAAGTCTACATTCCTAAATGGAGAATTGGAAGAAGAGGTCTACATGGAACAATCAAAGGGATTTCAATTATCAGATCAACTAGACATGGTTTGTAAGTTGAAAAAGGAATTGTATGGACTTAAACAAGCTCCCAGAGTATGGTATGCAAGGTTGGATAGGTATTTGACTCAATAAAGGTTCAACAAAGGATCTATAGATAGTAATCTCTATTTCAAGGTTGAAGGAAACAAAATCTTGATAGTATTAATGCATGTTAATGATATTATCTTTGGAGGAAATGTGGGTATGTCCAAGAAATTTATAGAAGAGATGCAAAAAGAGTTTGAAATGTCTATGATTGGTGAGTTGAATTTCTTCCTTGGACTTCAAGTGAATCAAACTGATAAGGGAATATTCATTTCACAGTCAAAGTATGTTAAAAAATTGTTGAAGTTTGGAATGGATGACTCCAAATTGGTCTGTACCACTATGGTGACTGGATGCAAACTAAGTAAGGATGATGAATCTCGTAAAGTTGATCAAATAAAGTACAAATCTCTGATTGGTGGAATGTTATATCTTACTACTACTAGACCAAATATCATGCATGCAGTATGTTTGGTTTCCATATTTCAAGAAAAACCCAAAGAAGCACATGTTACAATTGTGAAAAGAATATTTAGATATCTAAAAGGGACTCTGGATTATGGTTTGTGCTATCCCAAGGATATTAATTTTACTTTGAGTGCTTACACTGATGCAGATTGGGATGGTTGTGTAGATGACCAGAAGAGTACAAGTGGTGGTCCATTCTTTCTTGTATGTAGGTTGGTTTCATGGCTAAGTAAGAAACATGATTAAGTTTCTTTATCCACTATAGAGGTTGAGTACATAGCAATAACATCTTGTTGCACGCAAGTACTATGCATGAAGCAAACATTGAAGGATATAAGAGTGACGTGTGATGATCCTATATCTACCTTTTGTAATAATACAAGTGCAATAAACATTTCAAAGAATCTGATAATGCATTCAAGGACAAAGCATATATCTATCAAATATCATTTCTTAAGAGAGAGGGTATTGGAGAATGAATTCAGGCTTGAATATGTGCCTATAAAGGATCAAATTACTGATATATTTACAAAGGCTCTTCATAAGGATACTTTTGAGTATCTATTATGCCTTGCATAACCACCTCATTTTATTTTGGAACAAAATGGGCCACCCTTTCTTTTTGGTTTCTTTGCCTCTGTTATTTGCTTTTGCAGTTGGGGCTCTTCTATTTTCTTTCGGGGTTGTCTGCTGCTTCTATTAAATTTTAGTCCTACCTAGGTTTTCCTTCTTGTTTTTTCAACTTTGTTTATTAGCTTAAATTTGGTTTTCTTCTTGCTAGGTACTAAATCATACTATCTTAGACAATGGTGTATTTCATTTTGATATATCATATGTGCTTTTGAGGACTAATAGGGACTTTGTTTTGCAGGACTGAATCATTCATCTGAGGACATCTCTTAGGGAATTCAACTAAAGGCATGCCTCAAATCACATTCAGTATGAAAATCCTCAAGGAAAGAGTCGAAAAGGCTTTCCTGATGTCTCACTGACTGGTGGCTTGGCTCTATCCATTTGAAATACAAAGGAGGTGTTAGAACTACAGGTTTTTGATGATTTTATATGTTGCTCATACTCACAAATTTTTCAGACAAGTCCCACCATGGGCATATCTTCCCCATATTTGGCCATATTACACTATAAATTCCATCAAGTTTGAATACTCCACATTGTAGTTCATATCGCTAGGAGATCATCAAAGTCTCCTCGACCCATAATGAATTTTTCTAAGTATGCATTTGTGTTGCCTATTGGCAAGACCTGAGGGATGTCATAGTGATTGGGGTTCACATGTATGTACTTATTAGAAAGACATCAGTCATTGTCCTAGCGACTAAGGGTTTCCCATTGGCATAAAAGTCTCCTTTGGAGAAAGGTCTTGGCAAGATCTTTGTGTCTCATCGATTGGAGGCAGAGGGATATTCATAATCAGCAGGAGATTTCCTTCAGGGAGAAGTCTCAGTGACTTCTTCATGTCTCATCGACTAGCGTGTAAGGAGAGGGCACTTCAAAGAGAGTTGTTCCTTTGGCGGGTGGTCTTGCCGAGTTCCTTGAGTCTTGCCAACCACCGATGAGGCGATTCATCTCGGTGAGACTTTCACGGTCGGGAGATGTCTTGGCGAGTGCATCGGGTCTCGCTGACAAAGCACAAGAGGAGGTCTATTGTGGTGAGGTCTGGTAGTCTTTTTGACCCATAAAGTCTCACCAACATATTGCTTCATCGGTGAGAGAATGGGATAGTCACGGTGAGCAAAAGTCAACATGTGGAAATTTTTCAGCGAAGACATAGGATATCTACAAGATGTCTCCCCGACAAGAGGGTATTACGGTAACACATGCAAAACAAAAGAATAAATTTTGGCATGACTACCGAGAGGTCTCCCCGAAATGAAAAGATTGGAAAAAGGTTATTCCTTAGGTATAAAGTCTGGTCGACGTGCTAGGGTCTCAGTGACACAAAAGGGATATCGCCATAGGTCTCCCCAACATAGAAAGGTCCCACCAATGGTCTGAGCCCACCGATAATTTTTCCTTCGGCAAGAGGTCTAGCTGAAGCTCGAGGGTCTCATCGATATGAAATTTGAGTTCAGCAAGATGGATTTGTTTCAGGGAAATATCTCCCCAATTGTTAAAGGTTTCGTCGAAGGGTTCCCCCTTTGCTATAATGTCTCACCGATCAAGCGGGCTCTTTCTGAAAGAAAGTTTAGCCCGATAGGATCTCATTGAGAGGTATATCCTTCGACAAAAGGTCTCAACGAAGGGAGCTGGTCTGGCCGATAAAAGTGAGCAAGTGGGGAGAAAAGAGGAGGTCGCCAAGAGGTCTAGGCGACTGCACCAAAGTCTTGAAAAAAAGGAAATAAGCGCGACAAGAATGGAATAAGTTCGCCGAGATGTCCCACTGACTAGTGACTGCCTTGCCGATGGTTCTTGTGGTATCGATATGACTTCTGTAGCTCACCGAAAGGCCTTTCCGATTGTCTTATGCTATGCTAATAGTTGATAAAAGTGACATAATCGCATTGGGGAGACACAATAAGTGTCTCACCGACATGCGATTCAATGCGGACCACTTTTGACCACCCAGGAATCCTGCATGGCCTGTGTTCCTCCAATTAGACGAAGCTAGAGGAATGAACTATCGACCGACTCACCACTCTTGTGGAGAAGACTAACAAGATGTAAATGACATGGATTCCTTCTAAGATCCCAAGGCAATGGATTGGCTCAGGTGAAATGTTCAAATCTATAGGGATGCCTGATGATGCTTCTAGAAGATGGTTAGCATGCGGAGAAGTTGAAAGCATGAAGAAGGAAAAAGGAAAGAAGCAACCACAAGTTAGGGAGGAAAGCTATGAGGTCTATTGGCAAAGGGGCAGATTGGTATTAATGGAAAAATGCTTTGGAGCTTTCAAGATAGATTTTAGAAAGAGCTCGAGTATGGACACTTAGATAGATGAGTTAATGCTGCAGCTACAAAAGATCTTAAGGCCTCTTCTAAGGTCAAGCTGTCATCAACATGGACAATAGGGCTACACATTGAATGCAGGACTGACTCTCTTCAAAAAAATCTGAGGGCCGACCCTCCTATAGTTAGTGGATGTTTTGTAAAAACCCTAAAATAGTAGCCAGTGCATTCCTTTTAACATTCTATATATAGGCTATTCTGGCCTCTTTGTAAAGGTTAGACAGTTAGAGGTAGAGAAAACGAAGGAAGAAAAGGAGAAGATACAGTGTTAGAACATATAGTTAGAAGAAAATCTAGGAGTTAGTTAGTTAACAGAAGGAGATAGAGTTGCATCTTGATTCTTGGTAATAGGAGCTTCTTTTGTCTTCTTAGTTTGCAGTTAGATTCAGTAGGAACCAATAATGTATCTTTTCAGTTTTCTTAATATAAATGGAAACAATTCAGAGTCAGATATTTTGTACACTGGTGATTATGCCAGCTTTGTAAGTGTTGCTTATCTGTTTCATTAAGAGTAGAAACAACTAGATTAAAATCTGCTTCAGATTGTGTTCCAGAATGGTGTTTGTCTTGAGTTAATCATTTAATTTGAGAATCTTTCAAGGATTGAGGGGTTACTTTAATGTTTTGTTTAAATGATAACCTGCAATCTGTTATTGAAATCAACATTATAAACAAATGAAACTGTGTTTCAATCACAAGTTAATTTCATTTTGCAGTTTTAGTTTAGGAAATCCTTGAAAGATAACAAGTCTGGTTAAGATAGGTGAATTATCATTCTTTTCTATTTTAAATCTTTAGTCTATTTTTATGTTTCTTTAAAAACCCCCAGTTAGAGTAGGTTTAAATTCATGCTTGATCTTAGAATGATCCAAAAGCTCAACACTAGTAGGCCCCTGGAATATTACTGTTACATTGACCAATTGAACAACATCAACACAGTTGAGAACCAACTACAAAGACCTTGGGAGCTAAGAAATCCATGTATTTCCTTTCTATTTTAGGAGAAACAAAGTAGAAATATTCTATTTAACTGTTACTGCGCCATTTGGAATGTCAACAGAAGCTGGCGCTAGAAGGAGGGCCTAAAAGGGAAAACTAGATAAAGTTGGGTTTCCCTCCCTAGAAAGGTCCCACAGAGTTCTTCGATCAGCTAAAAATCCATCACCTTTCATAGAACTCTAGACCCCAATAAGACACAAGAGTCATAAGACTGGGGCAACCATCATACTACCCTTATTAGCTCCACTCACTCCACCAGGATTTTCATCAATACCCCAGTGGATACCTATTAATCCACCACCACATCCATCTCAATTGTCATCATAGCTGGTTCAACCCATACAACAGCTGGCTCAACCACCACCACCCCCACCAATGGCGTTCTTTCAGAATAATCCTTCTCCATTGGGGACTATTCCTAGAGGTTTTCATGATATGCCCAAGAACCCTGAGAAATTCTACCCCAAGTATATTCATGGCGAGTCAAGGAGTGCTGAAGAGCACATACAAGCTTTCAAGGATGCTTGTACCAGAACTCAGATAACTCACCATGATGTAGTCTGTAGGTTGTTCCCTTACTCCTTAGGGGACATGGCATACAATTGGTACCTTAATCTTCCTCAAGGTTCCATTCTGACTTGGACACATTTGGAAAATTCCTTTATCAATCAGTTCAGGGTTTATGTGGATCCAACTCTTTTATACCACCAATTTGCCACCATTAGGAAAGAGCCATGTGAATCCTTGCCCCTATTGAATACCAGATTCCAACAAATGTATAGGAGATTGCAAGATCCCTATCTAGTCATCAAGAATAGTGCCATTCAAGCTTACTTTAGAGTTATAGACCCCCTACTTGGCTAGTTCTTGCAAAGGACTTATCAACTAGCTAATATTGATTCTCTATCCAAAGTCTATCATCTAGCTATCAAGCTGCAACAAAAAATTAGTTCTCAACAAGGAGGCCTGAGAGGAGGTTTCCCTTCAATAGGATATTAGATGCATAGCCCAACTCCTCTATTCAACACTCACTTGGGAATGTCTCCTTCCCATTATGGGCCTATTTCTGAATTGCAAGCTCAACCACCTATCCCATTCTTTGCTACTGGAACTTCTGATCCATTTCAACAATAACAACTTCCTCAAAGTTCCCATGGTCATCATAACCAAATTGGAACACCAAATCATGGTGGTTAGCCACCTATTGCTAAGAATGTGGAAAGTGAAAAGACAACTCAGCTTACAAATGAGGTAGAAACCTTGAAGAAAACACTGTCTCAAGTTACAAATGACATGGCTCAACTTCAGTTAAACCCCTCCCAAAACCAAGGTAGCTGCCCTAGTAAAAAAAACAACAATCAGGGTAACTATTAGAACCATAACATTTACAACCAAAGAGGTTATCAGGGCCAAAAACCCTTTAATCAAGGATATCAAAATCAAAACAGAGGATATAACCAAAGGCCAAATAACAGTAGGAAATGGAATACAAGGCCCAATAATGGTGGAGTCTCTCACAACTATCAAACAAATGAGGAGAGAGCACATACTGCAAATGTGGCTGACCTCAACTTTATGACCAATTGGTGGAGTATTCATGATACTGCAACCCATTCAGAGGTAATTTTCCCTGAAGTGGAGAAGATGGTCAAGATGGCATATGAAGATGCCCAAACATTCCAAGGGAACCCTCACAAGGGAGGCAGCTCAGTAGATACAACAATGACTTATGACCTCTTTGAGGAGGAACCTTCATTCCCAAGGCAAGAGGAGAATGAACCAGAAGAAGATTCATATGATGCTCAAGCCTTTCAGAGGAAAGGGGGGCACTTCCTAAGGAATCAGAATAAGGGTCCATTCACTACATCAGGACCTCCTAATCACATGGTGCCTCCAAATCAAAGTGGTGATAATAATCCTCCTCCACCAAAAGGCCCACCTGACTTGCATAACAAAGGTAACTCACTTGGTGTTGCCAAAAATAACTCAAGTTATAACATGGAATTTGATATTGTTTTTGAGATGCAGAAACAAAAAAATTCTTTGTCATTCTTTGACATCTTAAAATGGTGCCTTGCTCAAAGGGAGATAGTGTTGAAAGCTTTAGAACAAGCTGATAAATCAGAAGGGAAAAACAAGGTGGCACCTGCTGGGGATGTGAACACAACCTTGTATAGAAACAAGGTAGGTACTCCACCGTTTCTGTTGAGTTTAAGAATTTGTGGGAAGAACCTACATAATTGTCTGTTGGATTTAGGGGCTTCAGGCAATGTTATGCCATTTTCCATATGTAAGAAGTTGGAATTAAACCCCATTCAGACAAACAAGAAGGTCATTCAACTTGACAAAATGGAGGTTAATGTGGTCGAGGAATTAAGGAACATACATGTGCAAGTAGGATCAGACCCCAGGGTTCAAACCAACATAGACATTCAAGTAGTAGACATTCCTGAGACCTATGGTATGCTGCTGAGCAAAGATTTGATGAAAAGTATAGGGGGATATCTTTCCCTTGACTTTTCACATATGTGGCTACCATGGAGAGGGATTCCTATGCAGATTAGGATTGAAAGTGAGCCTCACCTCAAGCATATCATCACTGAATATGATTTCCCTAATGAGATAGCCTATTTTGAGACTAAGATGGGGGTTTATAAAAGAGAAGAAATTCTAACCTTCTCGGTTCTCAATTCTAAAGTCATGTCAATATAGAAACTCCCTAACCCCATGATTAATGAAAATCAACAAGCCTTAATTAGAAAGCTGCAACAAGACCAACTGGTCTTAGGGGAAGATACTGATCTGCAGAGTCTGCTACTCCCTAATTGGTGCAGGGTACATTACCAAAACCACTCTAAATTGGCTTGTCAACCATGCATTGACATTTTAAATCATATTTCCCATGCTGAGGAAGCTAGCTCAAGTCACCCTGAAACCATTGTAGACCACTTCTCATTTGAGGCCAAGGAAGCAACATGTTAACCAGGGATAGAATACTTTCAAAGGAGATTCCTTCTCAAATCGAACTTGACTCAGTTACATTTCCAAACCAACATGTTTGTGTGGAACAACTTCAAGATTTTTCTGATACCCCTGCACTCACAAGTATGCTGAAACCTGATGGACCCATCAAAGACACAAGTGGCTGTCAGAAGGATAGCCACAGTTCAGATGATATAACTAAGCAGGAATTGGAGAGTGCATCTAAAGAACTTACAGAGCATCCTTTCCCTATACCTGATGCAAAAGATCAAGCAGCCCCAATTGTGACTCATCTAACTCAAGCACTCATAAAAAATTCAAAAGAATCAAGTCCAACTCGTGATCAACTGTGGACCCTCACGTTTGATGGATCCAAATACAAAACAGGTTGTGGTGTTGGAATTGTACTAACCAACCCGAAAGGGAAAACTTTCTTTGCTTCTTACAGGCTACAATTTGGATGCACTAACAACGTAGTAGAATATGAAGCTTTGGCACGGGGACTGATGTTTGCACATAAGAAGAGTCATTGCCTTGATGGTCAAAGGAGATTCATAAATTGTCATCAAACAAGTACACAGCCAGTACACCTATTACAATAAAAGGTTGGCAGCATATAGAAACAGGGTATGGAATCTGATTGAAGACTTTGATGCCTTTGGGATTAGCTTAATCCCTAGAGAAGAAAATCAGATAACTAATTCATTGGCTGTTGCTACAAGTACCCTGGAACCTATGCAAGGCTCCAAGCTCAAGAAATTCTCAGTGGAATTAATTTCCACCCCTGCAGTTCCTGACAACATCACGAACTTTCAAGTCTTTGATGATGATCGACATATTCTAGTTTTTTTAGCAAGCTCAAATGTTTTTGAGTGGAAAATTATTGATGAGTCCAACAGAGATCAAGGGGATTGGAACCCTGAGGAATGTGATACAGAAGGGGTCCTTAATTTAAAGAATAATAGCATCCCTAAGGGAATGGTTTCCCTAGAAAGAATTTTTCATTCAGACCCAAGGGCTCGAGAGAAGATATTAGCTGAAGATAAAGAAGGTGAATACGAAATTGTTAACTTAGCTGATTTTGGTCCTAAAAGGAATGTCTATATAGGGAAAGCCTGACTTGAAGCAATCAAAAAGGACATACTGAAGGCATTAAAGAAGGATATTGCTGTGATAGCCTAGGGATATGAAGACTTAAAGACATTTGATGCCTCTGTTATGACTCACACTATTCCCTTGAATCCTATAGCTAAACCCTTCCGATAGAAGCAACGCCCTGTCAATGCCCTGATTGAGCCATTGATATTCAAAGAAGTCCAGAAGCTTCTCTCTGCAAGGATAATCTTCCCTATGTGCCATTCAACCTAGGTGGCCAACTTAGTTCCAGTTCATAAGAAAAACGGAGAGATTAGGTTATGTGTGGACTTCAGAAATCTGAATAGAGCTTTAGAAAAGGCTAATTACCCACTCCCTTCTCTTGATGAAGTGTTGTAGACAGTCAATGGATCTCAGATGATATCCTTCCTAGATGGTTACTCTGGGTATAATCAGGTAATGGTCAACTATGAAGATAGGATGAAGAAAACCTTCACTACAAAGTGGGGAATGTTTGCATATAGAAGGATTCCATTCGGTCTTATAAACACCAGGGAAAATTTTCAATGTGCAATGGACATAGAATTCAAAGATCTGATTGGAAAGTGCATCATCGTCTACATGGACGACTTGATGGTATTCTCCAAAGATCGACTAAACCATGCTACAAACTTGGCCAAGGTTCTAAAACGATGCATCTAGTATGGTGACTCCTTGAATCCTAGAAAGTGTGTGTTTGGAGTCTCAGAGGGAAAGCTTTTGGGACACATGATCTCTGAAAGAGGAATATCAATCGATCTAGACCGAGTTGAGTCCATTCTAAAGATCACCAGGCTAGGAAGCAAGAAAGAGATGAGGTCTTTCTTTAGGAAGATCAATTTCATGAGAAAATTCATTACAGGCTTTGTTGACATCGTAAAACCTATCAATGAGATGATGAAGAAGGATGCCAAAATAGAGTGGACTGAGGAGGCAAAGGACACATTTTCACAAATCAAGTGATCCATTTTGGAAGCTCCAATTCTCACCAGCCCTAACAATTTAAAACCATTCTATATTTATTCCTTTGCTTCTGAGCATTCTTGTGCAGTTGTCTTAACTCAACGAAGAGAGGAGGCAGAGGAGAGACCGATTGCTTTCATGAGCTCTCTGTTTAAGAATGCTAAGATCAAATACTCGTCCCTTGAGAAGCAATCTTTTGCACTGGTTCGGGTTGTCAAGAAATTATGACATTACATTCTTAGAAGCCAAATCATCATTGTAGTTCCTAAGGTTGTTGTGAAGTCTTTGCTTATGCAGAGCGAGCTAGGAGAAAGAAGAGGGAAATGGATGGCCATCTTGCAAGAATTCGATCTGGAGATACACCCTATGAAACTAGTTAGGGGTACAAGCTTGTCTCAGTCCATGGTGAACACTGGCGACAACATCATCTTTCAGCAATACACAACCTAGTCCTTCTCCTGCGATCCCTGGTATGCTGATATTGTCTATTTTATGCTCAACAATTGATGTCCAGAGGGGATGAATTTGACTCAAAGGAGAGTCCTGAGAATGAAGAACTCTCATTATATGTTCAAAGGAGGGTTGCTATACATGAAGAATTTTGAAGGAGTATACCTACGATGCCTTGATCAACAAGAGGCTAAGCATGTGATTTATGAGTTTCACGGGAAACATGGTACAGGTCATGGGTCTGTAGACTCATTGGCACACCAGATCCTCATATCTGGTTATTACTAGCCTTGTGTGTTCAAAGATGCTCATCAGCATGTGAGAAAATGCCACATATGTCAGATTTATGTATCAAGAGAACGCCATGCACCCATGCCATTGCAGTCTATCTATGAGGTAAGGCCATTTTCCCAATGGCCATTGGATTTTGTTGGGGTGATTAACCAAAACTCTTCTGTAGCGCACAAGTTTATTTTGACTGCTACTGATTATTGCACAAGATGGAAAAAGGCTATACCTTGCAAGAACAACACAACAAAGGTAGTGATCAAGTTCCTCACCGAGTGCATCACTACAAGGTTTGGGGTACCCTTCACGTTGGTATGTGACAATGGCTCTGCCTTTTGTTCTGATGAGTTTATTTCTTGGGCTTATGATCACAAAATCATCTTGAAGTATTCCTCAAACTATTACCCACAAGGAAATGGAGTAGCAGAGTCAACCAATAAGAACCTTCTAGGGGTAATAAAAATAATGTTAGAACACAACCCTAGGGACTGGCATACTTAGCTGAGATTTGGATTATGGTCAAATATGAGTAGGATTAAGGCTGCTTTAAAGAATTCAACATTCAAGCTGGTATATGGCCAAGAGCCTATCTTCCCTATCCATCTGCAAATACCTATCCTTGAGTTCATGTAGAAATTCTACTCCAATAACAATAGGATAGAAGTCAGATTAGTTGATTTGTTGAAATTAGAAGAGCAGAGAGATGCCGCCTTAAAACAATTCTTTAGGCAACAGGCTGTTGTCAAACACTAGTTTGACAAAAGAGCCAAAATCAAAGCTTTTAGGATATAAGAACTTGTATTGTTATGGGATAAAGCTAGTGCAAAGAAGGACAGTCACAAACAGTTCAACAAGCTCTGGCTAGGCCCTTATCAGATTGCTGAGATCCTAGGAGAAAATGCTTTCAGACTGAGTAGTTTAACTGGAGAACCTGTTCCCTTGCCTGTCAATGGACAGTTTCTTAAGCACTATTTTGAATCATGAAGTTGGTACCTTTGCTGGGTGATGTATCTATGTAAATAGTTTCTTCTTGTAAATAATTTATGTGTGTAAGTTGCTCTTTTGTTTGTAAATAAGTTTTTGTTTGCCTATTTGTCATTTCTTTCTTTCTTTTGTTTCCTTTGTTCTTGCTTGTTTTTGTTTTGTTTTGTTCTTTGGGGTTTATCTGTTCTTTCCCATATTGGAATGGTGGTTGTTATCTAAAGCATATTTTGGTCATTAGGAGAGAGGTGGTTTAGATATTTTTAGATCTGCTGATTGGGTGATTTTGTCTTAAATTATTTGTTTTATGCCCATTGTCAATAAGAGTTGTCGAAGGTTTTGAAAACAAGGTGCAAAGTAAATGAATTTCATTAGCTCCCCTAAATTTGTCACAAATCCATAATATCATCTCCTCTTGTAATGGTATATTTGTCCTAGGATGACAATGTTGTAAGATTTGAGTGAAAAATCTGATTTCCCAAGTGCTGTTATGAGGTCCATGGTAGTTTTCAACCTAGATCAGATGTTAAACATCTGACATATTGAAAATGATTTAAATTAAAATATTTGAAACTCTATGAGAAAACAAAAAGAGAATAGAATTATCTGAAAGAGAAAGATGATTCAATATGAATGGGTGATTCCAGTATCTCTATCAGGGCTATGGATGCCCGACTGGTAGTAGAGCAATTCTGTGAGAAAACTAGAGGTATCTCCATCAAGGCTATGGACGCCTGACTAGCAGTAGAGAAATTCCCAGGATATCATTGTACAAGAGAAAATCAACTCATGTAGTTCAAATCTTGCACATTGTTGTTCAAAAGATGAGGAAAACTTTATTAGAGAGTGATGCACAATCAAGCACACACAAAGATTCAAGGCTAGTTATTGTTGGCTTACATTTTTGAGATTCTAGCTCAACCTTGCTTCTTAAAACTGACCCAATTGGAGTTGTGATGTTCATAAACTAGGAGTTATGGGTAGTTGAATCCTTCAACTTCTTGAAAATGGTTAAACCATTTTCCCAGCCGAATCGCCATTTGTTATGCCTTGCATAACCACCAAAATTTATTCTGGAACAAAATGGTTCCCCTTTCTTTTTGGTTTCTTTGCCTCTATTATTTTATTTTTCTCTCGGGGTTCTTCTCTTTTCTTCTGGGGCTGTCTGCTGGTTCTGTTAAATTTTAGTCCTACCTAGGTTTTCCTTCTTGTTTTGTCAACTTTGTTTATCAGCTTAAATTTGGTTTTCTTCTTGCAAGGTACTAAATCACACTATCTTAAACAATGGTGTATTTCATTTTGATATATCTTATGTGCTTTTGAGGACTAATAGGCACTCTATTTTGTAGGACTGAATCATTCATCTGAGGGTATCTCTCAGGGAAGCCAACTAAAGGCATGCTTCAAATCACATTCAGCATGGAACTCCTCAAGGAAAGAGTTGGCAAGAGTTTCCTCATGTCTCACCGACTGGTGGCTTGGATTTATCCATTTGAAATCCAAAGGAGGTGTTAGAACTACATGTTTATGATGATTTTACATGTTTCTCATTCTCAAAAATTTGTCAGACAAGTCCCACCATGGGCATATCTTCACCATATTTGGCCATATTGCACTATAAATTCCATCAAGTTTGAATACTCCACATTGCAGTTCATATCGCCAGGAGATCATCAAAGTCTCCCTAACCCATAATGCATTTTCCTAAGTATGCATTTGTGTTGCCTATTGGAAAGACCTTAGGGATGTCACAACAATTGGGGTTCACATGTATGTAGCTATGGGCAAGACATCAATCATCGTCCTGGCGACTAAGGGTTTCCCATTGGCATAAAAGTCTCCTTCGGAGAAAGGTCTTGGTGAGATCTTTGTGTCTCACTGACCAGTGGCAAAGGGATATTCATAATCAGCAGGAGATTTCCTTTGGGGAGGAGTCTCGTCGACTTCTTCATGTCTCACCGACTAGCGCATAAGGAGTGGGTGCTTTAGAGAGAGTTGTTCCTTCGGTGGGTGGTCTTGCCGAGTGCCTTGAGTCTTTCCGACCACCGATGAGGGGATTCATCTCGGTGAGACTTTCGTGGTGGGGAGATGTCTTGGCAAGTACATGAGGTCTCACTGACAAAGCACAAGAGGAGGTCTATCGTGGTGAGGTCTGGCAGTCTTGCCGACCCATAAAGTTTTACTGACATATTACTTCATTGGTGAGAGAATGGGATAGTCACGACAACCAAAAGTGAACATGTATAGATTTTTTGGTGAAGACATAGGATATCTACAGGACATCTCCCCGACAAGAGGCTGTTATGGTGACGCATGTGAAACAAAAGAATACATTTCAGGATGACTACTGAGAGGTCTCCCCGAAATGAAAAGATCGGTAAAAGGTTATGGCTTTGGCATAAAGTCTAGCCAACGTGCTAGGGTCTTGGTGACACAAAAGGGATATCACCATAGGTCTCCCTGACAGAGAAAGGTCCCACCAATGGTCTGAGCCTAGAAATAATTTTTCCTTTGGCTAGAGGTCTGGTCGAAGCTTGAGGGTCTCACCGATATGAAATTTGAGTTCGACGAGATGCATTTGTTTTGGGGAGATATCTCTTCGACTGTTAAAGGTTTCACCGAAGGGTTCCCCCTTCACTATAATGTCTCACCAATCAAGCGAGCTCTTGCCGAAAGAAAGTTCAGCCCGATAGGATGTCCCTGAGAGGTATCACCTTTGGCGAAAGGTCTCGGCGAAGGGAGCTGGTCTGGCCGATAAAAGTGAGCGAGTGGGGAGAAAAGAGGAAGTTTCTGGGAGGTCTAGGTGACTACACCAAAGTCTTGCCAAAAAGGAAATAAGCTCAAGGAGAATGGAATAAGTTCACCGAGATGTCCCATCGACTAGTGACTGTCTTGCCGATGGTTCTTGTGGTATCGATATGACTTCTATAGCTCGCCGAAAAGTCTTGCCGACTGTCTTATGCTACACTGATAGTTGATAAAAGTGACATAATCACATCAGGGAGACACGATGAGTGTCTCACCGACATGCGATTCAATGCAGATCACTTTTGACCACCCGAGAATCCTACGTGGCCTGTGTTACTCCAATCAGACGAAGCTAGAGGAATGACCTATCGACCAACTAACCACTCATGTGGAGAAGACTAAGAGGATGTAAATGACATGCATTCCTTCTGAGATCCCAAGTCGATGGATCAGCTCGGGTGAAATGTTCAAATCTACAAGGAGGCCCGATGATGCTTCCAGAAGATGGTCAACATGCGGAGAAGTCCAGAGCGTGAAGAAGGCAGAAGGAAGGAAGCAACCACAAGTCAAGGAGGACAACTGTGAAGTCTGTTGGCAAAGGGGCAGATTGGTATTAATGGAAAAATTCTCTAGAGCTTTCAAGATAGATTTAAGAAAGAGTTTGAGTATGGACACACAAATAGATGAGTTAATGTTGTGGCTACAAAAGATCTAAAGGCCTCTCCCGAGTTCAATCCATCATCAACATGGACATCAGGGCTACACATTGAATGCATGACTGACTCTCTTCAAAAAAATATGAGGGATGACCCTCCTGCAGTCAGTGGATATTTTGTAAAAACCCTAAAATAGTAGCCAGTGCATTCCTTTTAACATTCTATATATAGGCCATTCTGGCCTCTTTGTAAAGGTTAGACAGTTAGACGTAGAGAAAATGAAGGAAGAAAAGGAGAAGATACAGTGTTAGAACAAATAGTTAGAAGAAAATCTAAGAGTTAGTTAGTTAATAGAAGGAGATAGAGTTGCATCCTGATTCTTGGTAATAGGAGCTTCTTTTGTCTTAGTTTACAGTTAGATTCAGTAGGAACCAATAATGTATCATTTCAATTTTCTTAATATAAATGGAAATAACTCAGAGTCATAGATATTCTATACACTGGTGATTATGCCAGCTTTGTAAGTGTTTCTTATCTATTTCATTAAGAGTAGAAACAACCAGATTAAAATCTGCTTTAGATTGTGTTCTAGAATGTTGTTTGTCTTGAGTTAATCATTTGATTTGAGAATCTTTCAAGGATTGAGGGGTTACTTTAATGTTTTTTTTAAATGATAACTTGCAATCTGTTATTGAAATCAACACTGTAAACGAATGAAACTATGTGTCAATCACAAGTTAATTTCATTCTACAGTTTTAGTTTAGGAAATCCTTGAAAGATAACAAGCCTGGTTAAGATAGGTTAATTATGATTCTTTTCTGTTTTAAAACTTCGGTCTATCTTTTTATGTTTCTTTAAAAACCCCCAGTTAGAGTAGGTTTAAATTCATGCTTGATCTTAGAATGATTGAGAAGCTCAACACCAATAGGCCCCTTGAATATTACTGTTACATTGACCAATTGAGCAACATCAACACAGTTGAGAACCAACTACAAAGACCTTGGGAGCTAGGAAATCCATGTGTTTCCTTTCTCTTTCAAGAAAAACAGAGTAGCAATATTCTGTTTAACTGTTGTTGCGCCATTTGGAATGTCAACAGTATCTCCGGGAGAAGTTAGGGGTTACTGCCCCTCCTTTGAACTAGGTGTACATAGAGGTGCAACAGTCCAGTAAATCTACAGATTCATCATCTTCCTAGACTGATGACTGAGGTCTACTCCTCAGGGGGAGTAGGAAGTATCATTGTTGTCATGGGTGCACTCCTAAGGGGTGTGATCCGAGTTATATATGGTTGAAGAATTATGTAAAAACCTTTTTTTCCATTGATATCAAAGGGGGAGAGAGAGTCATGGGAAAAATAATAGTGAAGGAAAAAGGATATTGTTGTCTTTGATGGTTTTTCACATCATTTTTTTCCATCAATGACAAAGGGGGAGATTATTGCAAGTATGAATGAGTATGGTGGTGTTGTCATTAATGTTTTCATTGATGTAAACATAGTATAGGTTGTTGCAGAGAATGAAAACAAGTGATTGCAGGTAGCACATGTATAGTTGAGATACTATAGAGATGTTGTGAGTACATGGAGCTATCTTTATGGTGTTGTAGATGTGCTGATATGATGAGTTACCAAGTGATTTTGAGAAAATTAATAAATAGTGAAGATAGAATTGTGTGTGTTCAGAATGTACTCCGATATGTGCTCCACATTTCTTCTATGCTAATCCTATGCTTGTGAGGATTTGTAGTTTTATTGAAAGGAATACTTGGGTGACATCCTAGATTATAGCTTCTAGTTTGATGAAAAGTGAAAGTTGAGATCACCAGTTTGTGAACTGGTCTGATAGAGTATTTTATTTGTGGACTAGGAGAAATGTATCTACTTTTTAGTCCTCCGCTGGTTTTTTTCAGGTCTTGTGGATCTAGAAGAAGGATTGTAATGGTTTTATCTATGTTCTATCAAAGGTTTTCATGGTTTAGTGCTCTAAAATACAAGTTTAGAAGTTACTATGTGTGTCTATACAGTTTGGATGGACTGATGTAAAGTGTTGTGTATGAAAGTTGTTGTAGTAGCTATGGATGAATATGAAGGCATCTAATATGTGTTCCAGTGTATTATGAAGCATGTTATGTGGTTCACATATTATCTTCTTGTTGCGGAAGCGTGTACTTCAAAGTTCATTGGTGTTTTGATTAGGTTTGGTCGACCTAGTGTTTACACATCGTGCAAAGGATAAGTATCAATTAAGGAAGCATGTGATTGATCCAAGATGTTGTTTTGGGTCTTGGTTAAGTGTTGGTTTGGTCCGTTGTCATTCTTATCCACTACAAAATTTTTGAGTTTTTGACCTAATTTGAATTTGTAAAATCAAGAGTGTGTAGCCAACCTTGGAGAAAGTTTCTAAGGTTGAAGATGGTATAAATACAAGACAAGATGTTAAGGATTGCATGCCACAAATGCGAGAAGCAAGGTAGATGTGATAGATTGTGTGAAAGTGAAC
Source organism: Sequoia sempervirens (assembly GCA_007258455.2). Taxonomy (NCBI): domain Eukaryota; kingdom Viridiplantae; phylum Streptophyta; class Pinopsida; order Cupressales; family Cupressaceae; genus Sequoia; species Sequoia sempervirens. The sequence goes on along the minus strand of VDFB02007428.1, from coordinate 60,807 downwards.
TAAGTTAGCAAGAACTTCAATGTGTTAGACTCCTGAAAGAAATGAGTTGATGGTGTCTGCAATTCTCTGATCAAGACTGCGAATGTGTGCAAGTTGTTGTGGTGGATCTTCTGTTGCATTAAGATAATGTTCTCTATGTAACATTCTTCTTTTTATCTTTCTTTGTCTGTAGGCAGTGAGTCCTATCTTGGGCAGTGAGCCCTTTGGTAGTGAGCCTCTTTATAAAAGGTTTTGCAGTTACTCTTATATTATGAGTTAATCCTCACCATGGTTTTTCTCTTGTTGGATTTTCCACATAAATCTAGTGTTTCTTGTGTTGATATTGCTTTCTATTATTTATACTTCATGCTCATAATTCATAATAGATTAAAGTGGATGTGGAGCTAATAAGTGTTTGAGATTTGTGATGAATGTGATTGGTGACAACTGATTCACCCCCCCTCTCAATTGTCTTGTTCATTTCAACACATTCCAATAGTTGGAGATGTCATTATGGATAAATGACTTTCCTTTGTGTTTGAGAGGGGAAAGTCCCTCATATGATAATTTTTTATAGGTTTTTGTTGTACTTTAAACCCAAAAATACCAAAGGAAAATTAAAACTCAATGATAGAATTACTAAAGGAACACCCACCAATACACAAATACTAACTCAAAATTTTAAAATTTATGATAAATCAAACATAATGATCTCATCATGAAAGAAAGGAACTCCTTTTTTATACTTCCATGAAAAAATTCATCACAAAATTTTCTATATAATGATAAAAATGAAGGAAGAATAGGACATAAGTTTCAACATAAAAAGAAACAACCTAATGTGAGAAATTATTAATACAAAACCTAAGAATATGACTATAACTTCCTATAGAAATTACCTATATTTTAGTTATAATCTTATTAGGTGACTAATGTTTTCCACAAAAGGAAAAATATATAAAGATTGTTACCAATTTAAGACACAAATAATTGGTAAAAACAACACAAGAAACAACAGAACATATGATCTAAATACTTTCTTAGTGATTTGTAAAATTTTACAACATAAAAAACCTCTCTATTTGATGTAGAGCATCTTTACAAAATCATGCTTTCATAATGTAACTTCAGAAGTTGATTCAAAATATGATGTTTACACATTTTAACAAGGTTTCTTGGGTCATTTTCCATGTGTCTAGATCACTAGGGTGGTCAATATCTAAGTCTTGTATCAAATTTGCAAAAATGCAAAGTGTATTAAAAAATTGTCATTAAAGTTGTAAAGTTGCACAAATAATGCAAATGTAAGGAAGATGAAAGGTCATCCTATTGTAGTTCACTCCAAAATAAGTTGGAAGTTAGGGATTCATATTTTTTTCCTTTATAAAGGCCTTAAAAGTAGTTGAGAATTCGTGGGTGATTGAGATTTTGTGAATGAATAGAGAATACCACTGTTATTAAGCATATTTCTACATAAAATCTTTGTTTTCAGGCCATGTACAGCCCAATACGGATTGATATTCATGGTTCAATTCTTGTAAGTGATGAATAAATCAATTAACTTCCATTTACATCAAGTCTCATGCAATTTGGTTGAATTTTGAATCAGATATTGAAGTTTTTGTAAAAATTGTTAAAAACCCTTGTTAGGGTAAATAGGGATAGGGAAAATTGTGTTTCTCTTTTAATATTCAGTGGAATCCTTTGATTTTCGGTAATAATATTCTTCCATGCACCCTTTCTCATATTCTGGAGGTTTTGGATCAAAAAGAAATGATTTGTGTGAGAGAAATTAAACTTTATGACTGCTACAGTCTACAAAAACAGTGTTTCCAAGAAGCTTTAATACTAGGGTTTGTTAAAATGTCTTTGGGAATGGAATTTTGGTGTTTTTAAAAGAATTTTCAGGTCCAATATAACATGTTCCAAGAATTGATAAAGATAAATTGATGGTGGAGTTAGTATATTCAATAATCCCTACCTTATAAAGACCTAATTAGGCCTGGTTTAACAGTGTTACAGTCCTGTTTTGGAGCATATTTTTTGAAGTAACTCATGTTGGATCTTTGATATGCTATAAATTACTTTAAGAGGCATCTAGAAAAATAATTAAATTTTTGATATAAAGTTTGTAGAGGAAGTTATCTTTGACTATTGGGTTGGTAGACCTACAATCAATTGGGCCAGATTATGTAGAAAGAGGAATTCAAACAAGTGGTTAGTATATTTGGATTTGGGAGGTTTTTTTTTTTTTGTTACAACCCTGATGAGGATGTCTCAGGCCTAGATATGGTTGTTTGACTTGGAATACTTGGTTGGGATTTGTGGTTAAGAGGTATCTTTGTTTCACATTTAGGACAATTATAAAGAGTCAATGGAATATGGAAGGAAAATTAATGTAATGGTTTGTTTTGTTGAATTTAAGGTTCTTGACGAATGGTAAAGACAAAGATGGACATGGTTGATTCAGGTTTGATGGGAAAGTATTATTTGTTCTTGAATATGCCAATGCATTGAAGGGTGCACTAATGAAGGTTTTTGAATCCTTGTAACATGAATTAAGGATTGTATTTGTGAAGTCCTAAATAGGATAAACTAATGTGAATGAAGGAGTTTTGATAGATATAATCAGATTTGGAACTCTAAATGCATATTGGAGTTTTTGAATTAAGTGACTATGAAGGGTAAGTTGAATGGATAATCCAAAGGATGTTTGAGTTTTTATAATGAGATTGAGTTTGGTTGTGTTTCTTCCTCTTGTATTGCATCAAATTGGTATCAGAGCCCGATAAATATTTGGGTTGGTGAGTTGTAGTTGTGGTTTTGTGTGGTGTTGTGTTGTGGTTGGTTGTAGGTTAGGAAAGAACCTAGTTGCTTCCATTAAGAAGGTAGAGAGAAAGTTGAGAAAAGTGAGTTGTGGAGCAAGGAGAAGCTTGCTTGAGAAGAGAACAAGATGGAGAATTTTAGAAGGAATTTGTAGGCAAATGAAGAGAGGAAAAAGAGAAAGTGGCAAGAGAAGTTTGAAAAAGAGTTAGCAGCAATAAAACAAGAGATAAGGAGGTTGGATGCAAAGTTCCAAGACTCCATGAAGAAGATGGAGCAGATGATTGAGGAGATGAAAAGTTGGCACTTGAAGGTAAACAAGAAAGTTTCATGGCCTACAAGATAATCAAGAAGAGAAGAAGACAAATGAGGATGAAAGAAAAATAAGTCTTTGAAGATGCTAAAGAAGAGTTCATGGATGAAGAAGGTCAAAGTATTTTAGACATCCCCAAGCATGATGAAGGTATGACAAAAATAAGAGACCTGATTTCAGAGGTTGAGTTGATTAAAGAGAAGATTGTGAATGAGTTGGTCTTGGAGGTTTGTAAAGAATTGAAGGATGATGGGGGTAAGATGATAGAAATCATGTTTCATTTCATTGTGTTATGAATCCTTTGGAAAAGGAGTAGGTTTCATGTTAAAGGACAAGGAGAGAAACAAGGTATTGAGAAGCATCAAAGCATAAGGAACCTGATTTCAATTGGTGAGCAAGATATGAAGCTAATTTGCATGGACAAGTTCAAGCCTAAGTTGAAAATGAAGGTGATAAGGATCAGTTGCAAGGTGAAACAGAGGCAGATCTTACATAATACAAAAGGTAATGAAGACTTGTTGACTTCCAAGAGGACTTGGAACTTTCTCTTGGCCGGGAGTATGATGTAGAGCATCTTTACACAATCATGCTTTCATAATGTAACTTCAAAATTTGATTCAAAATATGATGTTTACACATTGTAACAAGGTTTCTTGGGTCATTTACCATGTGTCTAGATCACTAGGATGGTCAATATCTAAGTTTTGTATCAAATTTGCAAAAATGTAAAGTGTATTAAAAAATTGTCATAAAAGTTGTAAAGTTGCACAAATAATGCAAATGTAAGAAAGATGAAAGGTCATCCTATTGTAGGTCATTACAAAAGTAGTTGGAAGTTAGGGAGTTATCTTGTATTTCCTTTATAAAGGCCTTGAAGATAGTTGAGAACTTGTGGGTGATTGATATTTTGTGAATGAATAGAGAATACCACTATTATTAAGCACATTTCTGCAAAAAATCTCTATTTTTAGGCCATGTACAGCCCAATACGGATTGATATTCATGGGTAAATGCTTATGAGTGATGAATAAATAAATCACCTTCCATTTTCATCAAGTCGCATGCAATTTGGTTGAATTTTGAATCAGATATTGAAGTTTTTGTAAAAACTGTTAAAAACCCTTGTTAGGGTAAACAGGGATAGGAAAAATTGTGTTTCTCTTTTAATATTTAGTGGAATCCTCTAATTTTTGGTAAGAATAGTCTTCCATGTGTTATCTCTCATATTCTGGAGGTTTTGGATAAAAAAATAAATGATTTGTATGTGAGAAATTAAACTTTATGCTGTGAGAAATTAAACTTGATGACTACTATAGTTTGTAAAAATAGTGTTTCCAAGAAGCTTTAATACTAGGGTTTATTAAAATTTCTTTGGGAATGGAATTTTTGTGTTTTTAAAAGCATTTTCAGGTCCAATATAACATGTTCCAAGAATTGATAAAGAGAAATTGATGGTGGAGTTAGTATATTCAATAAGCCCTACCTTATAAAGACCTAATTAGGCCCAGTTTAACAACGTTATAGTCTTGTTTTGGAGCATATTTTTCAAAGTAATTCATGTTGGCTCTTTGATATGTTATAAAATCCTTTAAGAGGAATATATAACACTAATTGCAGTTTTGATATAAATTTTGTAGAGGAAGTTGTCTCTGACTGTTGGGTTGGCAGACCTACAATCAATTGAGCCAGATTATGTAGAAAGAGGAATTCAAACAAGTGGTTAGTATATTTGGATTTGGGAGGTGTTTTGTTTTGTTGTTACAACCTTGATGAAGATTTATTAGGCCTAGATATGGGTGTTTGTGACTTGGAATGCTTGGTTGGGATTTTTGGTTAAGAGGTGTCTTTGTTTCACATTTAGTATAGCCATAAAGAGTTAATGGAATATGGAAGGGCAGATTAATGTAATGGTTGAGTCAGGTTTAATGGGAAAGTTTTATTTGTTCTTGAATAAGTCAATGCATTGAAGGGTGCACTAATAAAGGTTTCTAAATCCTTGTAACATGAATTAAGGATTGTATTTGTGAAGTCCTAAATAGGATAAAATCATGTGAATGAAGGAGTTTTGATAGATATAATGAACATTTGGAACTCTGAATGCAGATTGGAGTGTTTGAATTAAGTGACTGTGAAGGGTAAGTTGAATGGATAATCCAAAGGATGTTTGAGTTTTGCTAATGAGATTGAGTTTGGTTGTGTTTCTTTCTCTTGTATTGCATCACTATTTAAAATTGTGAGAACTACAAATCCCTTCTTTACATCTCATCCTTATATAAATATTCTTTTCTCTAAATAACTATTTTTAAATCTTCTTTTAGTATATAAAAATGAAAAGATCATTATCCTTCTAACTCAAAGTTATAAACAAAACAATTTTATTAAGTCATATTAAAAATGAGTTAATTCATATACTTATAATGAATAAATAAAGATAAATGATATGAAAAAGTCTTTAATCCTGCTAAAACCAAGGGGGATTGTAAATAGAAAGGGAAAAACCTAGAGGCTAAGTCCAAGTTGTTGGCAATGCTTGGTTCCATGTTCTAGAACCACCTTTTAGAGGACTTTAGGGGCTACCTTCCATTTCTCTATATTAGGTATTTAGTGAGTATTGATGTAGCCTTAAGACAAGATCGATAACCTCCTCACCATGCATATACATTCTAGAACCTACAATTTTAAAAGAGTTCCATGAGATGACATTTGTTTGGAGCATTCTACCAAATAGTTCATGTGTCTTGCCTATGTTTTCACAGTTTACATACATCTCAACTAGAGAAATTTGAAATATAATATCTAAAAAACATCCCTCTTCCATTATGATTTAGTGGAGATCCTGTTGATTTTCTGTAGCCTGAAAGGTGGAGTGTGGAGTTGTTTTAAAGTAACTCGAGTTGGATATGCTTTAAAGCACTCTAAAGCAACTCAAGTTGGATATGCTTTAAAGCAATTTGAGTTGGATTTTTAGAAACAAAAATATTTTTATTTATTAATATAATGTTTTAGGTTTGTGAGGTTGAGATAAGACCGGGAGTGATTTTATGTGTGATTTAAACCTGAGTAATGTAAGGAAAGTATTTTTTCTTGCATGTTGATTTAAAATAGCTGAGGCTATATATGTAATATTGTTGTAGCAAATCAGTATTGTATTTTCAAAAGGAAAGTTTGTTGTTAGGATGAATAGAAGATCCAACATTTTTAGGTTTTTCCCCACATTGGTGTTTCTTGGGTATATCTATGTTATTGTGTATCTTTGATTAGCCTCTTGTTATTTTTTTCTTCTATTGTTATTAGTTGTTAAAAAATCTAATGTATTAATTATTTTAAATTAGATAGATAAATTTCTTTGACTCTATTCTGTGAATTTATTGTGCAATTAATCTTTAGTTGGGTTATAAGAATTTAATAAATCCATATGCTTCTCCAAAATTCCTTGCAGAGCTGAAGGGATGTAGAGTGTAGGAGACTCATGAAATGTAGTGAAATTTGTAGAAGTATAGTGCCCCAAACAATGTTTAGAGATTTTCATATTTAGAATGTTTAGTATTTTTCAATGAGCTTCAAAATCCTTTTTATAATCTGTATTTACCTTTTGTCAAGGATCTTGCATTTATTTGAATCATACGAATTTTCATTCTCACTTCCTTTATTCACATGTTGGTGCTCTGGAAAAATTTTGAGCCATAGTTAGGATTTTATAGACTTCACAAAATCTCAAACTCTCCAAAAAATTTCTTTGCTTTCGTTTCTTTCAAAAAGAGGTTTTTATGTTTTGGGAGGTTTGAAAACTCTTGACATGTTCAAAATTTTCACTCAATATTATTTCTTTTCTTCATGAGATAAGAGTAAGGTACATGTTATAGTTTTGGATGAAAAATGAAATTTATTGGGAGTTCATGTGGTTCACAAACTTATTCAATGTCCAAAAGTATTAAAAGAATAAAAAGGTCTAAGTCTTTTTTTGGAATTCAAGTTGACCCACTACTATTAGCAAATGTAGTAACTAGATCAAAGATAGAATCAATACTAATAATAATAGTTTCCCATGTGAGACTGATATAAACTTAACGAAGGTTTTCAAAGAGTTCAAGTTCATGAGAATCCACATCTCTGATAGGTACAATGAAATAAATGGACTCCCAAATCAAGGTTTTGTGTGCATTTCATGCTAGGAAAGATTAGCTCTACAAATACAATGACACTTTCCATGGGTTTTTGCATTACTTATCTACCATTTAGTGGCATCATTAGGATTAGTGCCTACCATTTTCATCTGTTTGATCATTTTAAGTGAATCAATTCCATGGCCATGTTATGTATATTCAACAATCATAACTACCCATGAAATGGTATCTCATTGAGGAATTTAATGAACTACAATTGAGTCTATACTTTCATCACCTACCTTCATGTCTTTTAGAGCATTTCAAACTACAATATCAGATAGAAATATATCTTCCATTGCATTTCCATGGATGGCCATATACTATTCCAAAGTTGCATTTGCCCAAGTCATGGGTAGGTTAAAGATAGAAATGCTAACAAAGGTCATGGAATTTGGATTTACAACCATCAATTACTCAAAAGTTTCTAATTCCTTCTTAATAAATGAGGTGCACTAGGTAAAATAGGTCGTGGGAGTGGTATCGATGAGGGAATGGTTTATGTTTGTCTTGGCTACTTGTTATTCCTTGTGTTAAATGTATGAGCAACAATATGATAACTTGGTTGCTATGATACATTATTTATGTGGTTACATTGGGTTAACCACCTTGTAAAATTTAAGATATGACCTAGAGGTTTGAGATTATTTTGAGGTGGTCTTATGATAAGCACAATTTTGGTTTGGACTTGAGCTTGCTTCGTAGGTGGGTAAACGATAAGTTGAGGTGTGATTGCATTAATTTTAATTTGGGTAAATTTTGAAGCGTTAGTGGATGATCTAGGTTAGATGAATTCCTCAAGGGCTTCATCTAATATATCAAAGTCATCACAACTAAAGGGATTAATAGGTATGCAATACACTTGTAGAAAGAGATCTGACATGATTAGATGACTATGCTTTCTCCAAGATTAACCATTAAATTTAAATTTAAAACTATGTCTATTCTTGTGAAGGAAACCTAGGACTAAAAGTAGACTTACAAACCTACTATAGACATACGTTTGGAAATCAGACTCCAGATTTATGAATTCGAAATAGGTATGATTATGTTCCTAAAATTTGAGACAAATTTGGTAGGATAGAGATGCCTAGGGCGCCTATGTCCCACTTTGATTTTTTTCTTAGATTTTAGTTTTAGAGGAACTAGTGATAGGAAATGATTGTGTGATGGTGTGAAAACCTAGATTTTGAATTAAATTTGTTGTTATTTTATGAGTTTTCAGATTTTCAAATGTAGTGTAACAACCTAGGGTTTTGAAATTTTGCAAAAAATGAAATGTATTTTATCCAAATTATGTAATGCTTCAGAAAATATATTTAATGCACCTACATATCTAATGATTTCCAGTACTAAAATGCAATAAATTTTCACAAATTCACATAAAATCAAGCAAAATGACACTTTTTATTTTAAATGCAAGGTCACTTTTTGCAAACAAAGGACTAAAATTTCTATTTTTTTGACAAAATGCAACCTATTTTAGATCTAAATGATGCTAAAAATCAAAACATTAACAATAATGTGTAGAATATTAGGTTCACCAAAAAATTTAGATGAAAAAGGTGTTGAATGAACAAGAAAATTAAGAGGGTGGGTGGGTGAATCAGTTGTAGCTAATTAAAACATCAAAACCCTCAATAGTAATCAGATCCATAAACATTCATTAAACCCTTATTCTATTAAAGTGATTAATCATGAAATGCAGATAAAAAAAATTGAAACAACAAGACCATACATAAGAGAACATCGAATTTACGTGGAGAACCCAATGAAGGAAAAAACCACGATGAGGATTAACTCATAATATAAGTAATTGCAAAACCTGTACAAGGGATCACTTCCAGAATAGGACACACTATCCAAAAAGGCTCACAACCAGGGCTCACTACCACAAAAGAAACAAAGAAGATAGAAGAGAAATGTTACATAGAGAACAAATTATCAATGCAATAGTGAATCCAACACTTTTGCAACCTTTCATGAAAGATTGTGGATTCCTTGAGCTCACTACATTTAGGAATCCAACACTTTGAAATTCGCATTGCTCTGCTCAAATTCACATCTATAATTCTATAATGCACATCACATGCATCACTCTCATCAATCTCACATCTATCTTCCTCTCTCTTTAATCTTACAACAACATTACTCTTATTTATATCAACCTCAACCTTGAAAATATTCTCCAAGGTTAGAAACTATATGTTACATTTAAAATTTAAAATTAGGTCAACAACTAAACATTCTTGCAGTGGATAGGAATGAAGGAGACTCATAAATCCTTAATTAGGACCCAAATAAATCCTAACACACCTCAAAACTCTTTCATAAACTTCACATGTAGTCCTAACACAAGGTCGACCAATACTAGTGCTAAACATTAATTCTGCGCTTCCTTAAATCAATTCGAAACTTTTAGAAAAAAAATTACTTGAACATGATCTATATTAATCCTCGAACCACCTAAGATCCAACTAAGACTTCATCCAAACTCGCATCACAAAAATACTTCAACCTAGAACATCTAGTTATCCTTATTCACACACTAATGCTTGAAACACACATTGTACTATACCAAATCAAGTGAAACCTTCAATTTTAAAATATACAAACATTATAAGAAAATTCCCATATCTACACAAAATGAAGCCAAACTATGGAGAAACGTGGAGAAAATGCATTTCTTCTAGACCACATAAAACACCACTGAAAAACTAGTTCACACACTAGTAAGAATATCTCACGCTGCACTATGATCTAGAAACCTAAATTCTGAACATAGCAACTAATAACAACCTTGAACAACATATCAGATTCTCATAGGCATAGCATTAACATAGAAGAAATTCGAAGCACATCTCGAAGCACATTCTGAACACTTGCACAACACTATTTTCTTTGTTTATCAAATTTTATCAAAAGAACTTGAAAACCAAGTACCAGAGACATCGTCTCAACACATTACTTCATTCCAATACATCTCTAGACACTGCAACAAAAAGATATATCCATGTACTCACAACACTTCCTCAATATCTCAACTATATATGCACAACCTGCAACAACCTATTTTCCTCTTTTTCACAAATTTCTCAATATCCTCAACATCTTCATGAAGCAACAAACTTCCTTAACAAATAGTTGACATCAATGAAAACATCAGTCTGTTAACATCTTGTTGACATCAATGACAATACCTTCATACTTGCAACAAAAGGGGATCCTAGGTCTAATACATAGAACACTAACATCAATCCCTTTTTAAGAAAACATTAGGATGCAAATCAACAAGGTGAATAGATTGACTTTCAACTATAAAGGTGAGTCAAATCATACCTAGATCTGATCTTTTAGAGCATTGAAAATTGATTGGGAATGAATTTCCTTGATTGACCTAATTAAACTATTTTCCCTAGATAGAAAATGCAATATTTCAACAACAGAAAGACTGTAACAAAAAATTCTTACACCAGATCTGAGATATGTAGATTCCTATGCACATGTCTTATAGATTTGAAGCTATTTTGGAAAGATAGAGGTGCCTAGGGTACCTATGTCCTCATAGGCTTGTGTGAGATCTAAAAAGTTGGACCTATAACTATTTGTGTGCTCTTTGATTTCTTCTCTGCATATTTTTGTCTTTGGATATGGATCTATAATAAATCTACAAAAAGGAATGGTGGATGGTGGCTATATAGGATTTTTCGTCAGTCAAACCCCTATTTTGGTATTTCTACCTCTAAAATAGCTAATGAAATGATTGATAACAATGTGTATTCCCTAACCTTAAGTTTATATAAAGTTGTTATGAGATAAAAATGCATGAAACCTTGCTCAAGTGCATTAGAGAAGGATTCCTATATGAAAATGACAAGATCTAACTAAGAGAAAGCAAAATACCCTTAGAAATTTTGAAACATCATGATATCTTGCTTTAGTCTACAAGTAGAATGAAGCTTGAAGATGAGAACACTTAGGAAACAAGTAATTATGTTGTATAAAATGGACAAATGCACTTTCAAAACCTAGAATCCATCATTCTCTTCTATTGTCATCAATCTTCAATCATGGAATAATACTTGATCAAATCTACAAATAAGCTTGACATTTTGAAAATATAAATGTATGTGGTGAAATATAATGATCTCTTGCTTCTCCTTTTTCTCCAAAATCCGAATTAGATTTAAAATAGTGAAAATACTAGGTATTTATAGGCCTTCAATCTAATTTTGCAAAAATTAAATCATGACAACGAACTTTAGATATTTAAATTTTAAATAATAAAATGTTGGTGTTGACATATTTGAATCTGGAACTAAAATAGGGGGAAATAGGAGCCATAGGTGCCAATGTCCCAGGCATATTTTTTGAAACTTAAGGAGTTAGGGTAAAGTATTAAATGAGAGCATTTGTTTTATGCTTGTAATTTATCGATAAATGATAAAATGGGCCATGGAATGTATAATTTTGGAAATTAGGGCCTAATTAAGAGGTGTTTGAAATGTATTAATGCAAGGGTCACTAAAGTAGGTCCAAACTAAGCATAAAATTAGACTAATACTTAAAAGGAAGTACAATTTACAATGCTATAGTAACCAGTAAAGAAATATAAATATTACATGTGAATATTTGAACCTTATATGAATGATTTTCTCATAACACACTTTGGATGTCAAACAATTTGATTGTGGAACTTCGACATCGATATCTTACACTTATCATTTTCGAAGAACTTTCACCCAGGTAACCTTTATTCATTAATGGTGTTGTAAAACAATTTTAGGTAGTTTTTTTAATTGAACAAAATTTACTATTTCATTTTCAAATGCTGACATGAGATACTTCTCCTAATGTTCATGCCACAATGGCCATGGTGTTGCTACAATATTAGCAAGTTTTGATCCTTTGACATAGGTATGAGATAGATTAGTAAATTTCAAATTATATTTGTTCTTCTATTGGTCTATTATTAAAAAAAATAATGATACTCGTATGTAGTTTAATTTCTATCTTGATGCTTGCTACAAGGGCTTGTCACTCTAGATCATGAACATTCCCATGTTTTGGATGAGCATGTTGATTATTTGTATGTGAAAAGTGATTATTTTTTTATATGCCATTCTACAATTAAATTTTTATATATTAATTTCTATACCTTTTACTATATTAGATGGGCCTCTAGAAAAGTCTAGAGAGGAAGAAAAGTGAGCACACTTGAAAGACACTAGCATCACATGCATCTCCATCTAGTCAATAGTCAAAGGTAGTTCATGGTCTATTTGCTTCCCCTAGTGGGAAATGACTATGTATTAGGATCCTTTGTCATATGCCTATGTGGCATTTTTTAAAACATATTTTGTATTATGAATATGTGACATTTATGTCCATATGGTTTTTTTGCAAGCCTGTATGATTTTATTGGATATATTGTATACTTTTATAAACATATAACACTATATGGCCTTATGGATTTTTGGTCAATGCAAATATTTTTTACCATTATTATTAGGATGAGGATCTAGATACATTTATGTGTGTGAATGTGTGAATGTTTTATGATACAGAGCACTAAAAATTCTGAGATTGCTATAGAATTAAAAATAGTAAATATGTTTTATTTATTTGCTCAACTTTACATGGCATAATATTGAAGATGTATGTCTATTATTTTATAATGTCATCTATTCATATATGTAGCATCAAAAACTATACTCCATTGTAGGTGATAGTACAATTTCACATTTATTTTGGACCTATTTTAGTGACCCTTGCATTTATACATTTTCAACACCTAACTAGGCCCTAATCTCCTAAATTATGCATTTTGAGGCGTATTTTATCTTTTTTTGAAAAATTGCAAACATTGAACAAATGCATCCAATAATTATTTTTCCCTTGAAACTTAATGTCTTGGAAAATAGGGTCAAGACCCATTCACCCTAGGGTTTATGGGCCCCCATATTTTATTAGGGACCAATTTTGGATATGTTGTTGTTAACATTTTAACATTCAAAATTCAAATTGTAAATGTTAGCTATCAGGATCTAATATTCGGGAAATTAGAGAAATGCCTATAAATACCTAGGTTTTTCACCATTTCAAACTATGAAATCAATAAGAGATGAAAAGAGAAGCAAGATATCATTACATTCCACCACATACACTTGAATTTGCAAGTTTTCAACCTTATTTGCAGATTTTATAAAGCCTTATGTCATGATTGAAGATTGATGCCAATAGAAGAGAATGATGGGTTCTAAGTTTGGGAGATGCATTTGGCCATTTACTCCAACCTAATGACTTGTTTCCTAGTGTTCCCTGTAGACACCTAAAAATGGTCTAGAGAATCTAATTAATTAAATACGACTTATTTGATTAATTTATCTTAAATTCATCTACTTAGTAAATAAATAGAAAAATTTATTTATATTAAGTTCATTATTAATTCTTTTGTTTCTCTCTTAATTAAATAAACAAAATTATAAACTTTGTTTTATTTAATTATTATCATTTTCATCATTTTCATCATATTATTTCTCTTTTAATTAAATAAACAAAATTAAAAAAATTGTTTTATTTAATTCATATTTCTATCATAAATTAAATACACAACTTAAATAATTTGTGTTATTTAATTACCTCATCACATTTCTTCTTAATTAAATAAAGATATTCTAAAATATTTTATTTAATTATCATTTTTCCTTTTTAATTTAATAAACAAACCGTATAGTTTGATTTATTAAATTATTCAATCCTCTTTTTGCTAAATTTAAATAAATTTAAATTATTTAAATTTATGCATAAATTATCTATCACTATTCACTCACCAATAAAATTAAATTTTCAAAATTTAATTAATTCCACTATCATTCACGGGAAGAGCTTCGGGGACAAACCTACAGGAAGTCCTCTCAACCACCTTCCTCTTATCTTTCCTGGTGTTTTCATGGGGAGAAATAATCCTCCATGATCAGCTCCATCTTCTCATCCCATGCCCCTCAATTCTCCAGATTGAATCTCAGCCTCTTGTCCCGTATCCCTGTGCAAATGTGCTGCCGTGAAAGCTATAAATACAGGAAATGGATACTAACTTGTGCAATCTTACTCTGCAGGTTTTCCAAAGCATCCAGCATTCATATAGCATCTCAAGCATTCAACATTCACTCAATATCCATCCAGCGTCTTAATTATGGCAGTTTACAGTAGTTTCTTTCTTAGAAGCTTTGCTGTAGAATCATTTTAGTTGCACATTTAAATCTTATAAGAATAGAATAGCTTAATTCTCATTCTCTAAGTGTCATTTCAATAGTTTAATTAGCTTCTAAATCTGAGAGCAAAGTAGATTAGAGAGATCTTTAGAGTTAGAGAGCAATAGGATAAATTTCTTAAATCTTAGATGCAATGTCCTATTTAGATTTGTTTAGATTGTTTAACTCATTTCTACCAGTTACAATTTGGTGCCCACCGTGGGGCATAACCCCATATTTTGTTTGATTTTTGAGAAAAGCGTCCTACAGGTATCGGCGTGATAGTTTTCGCAGAACCGTGACTTTTTGTAGCGCGCCAATTGGATTTTATAGCTTGCCGGTGGTCTGTTTTAGCACGCTAGGTTTCTGTTGTAGTGTGCCACGTCACTGTTTTAGGCACCGTACCACTGTTTCAGCACACTGCATCACTGTTTCAGCGCGCAGCTTCACTGTCCTTAAAATCATTTTTTTTAATCTGGATCCGACGCGTCCGCGGCCAAATTTTGTTTTTGTCTAATTTTTGGATAAAATTTATCAATCCTAGGATAGAAATGGATAAAATTTATCAATCCTAGGATAGAAATGGATAAAAATTGATCAATCCTATAATAGAAACTTCACATTTTCTTGTGGGATTAAAATTGAACATTATGCTGTTATGGAGCAATATCTCCATATAGATTAGCTAATTTGTCATTTGGGTTTTAAAAGTGAACAAAATTTCTCTGCTGTGATTGGGTGATAGGTTTATGCTCTCCCTTTACTAGGTGCATCAGAATACCAGACTCACTTTTCTTTACGCATTTTAAAGCTTTTTAAAACCTTTAGATAGGCCTGTCGTAGTCAGAAAAAGTACTCACCCTACGGGAACAACCTGAGTGGGGACAACCAAAAGCCATGGTATTCCAACCCACTTAAAAATTTATGTGAATTTGGGGAAACCCTCTTTCAACGGAAGTGTGGAGGATAACCATCCCCAAAATATTTGTTCTAAAGATTGGGAGGTCTCTCGAGGGAGTTTATCCATTTGCCACTCCGAACGGAAACCCTATCTAAGAACCTAGGAATAGAAGCAAGCTTGTCAGTTTTTAAACATTGTAATACTCGGCGGTGCAGGGGCAGGGAAGAATCTACCCTCAAGCACTCACCATATAATTGCTAATGACTATTTGCTCAGGGGATCCGGTATCCACTTCCATCACTCTGAGTACGCACCTGGAAAAGACAAAAACACGGGTGCCCTCTAGGGGGTGACATGGCTGTGTGAGTCAACGCAATTCCAAGCTGTGGGCCGTTCGAGTATATAATGATGACCTTTTGTCTCTAGGAGTGAGTCTATCTGAAGTGTATTATCTATTATAAACTAGTGAAAATCAAGAAGAATCATGCTTGATTCTTAATAACATACACTATCTGTTTAGATTTTAGGGTTTTAAAAGTCAACCATTCTATTCTTGCTTGCTGTGTTTTCTTTCATTAAATTCAGATAAGATCATCACAAAAATCTTCAAAATCAAAACACTTGTAAAATTCTCATGATTCGAGATTGGGTATCCACCAAATTTGTCAAGAAATCTCTTGTCAAACAAATTAGAAAACCAAAGAAAACACTTGCGTACAAACAACTTCTGAGAAAGCAATGATTTTTATATCAAAGCAGGAAAGTTCTACTTCAACATAGGACTTTTATTCATAGGTATCATGATTTCTCTAGAGGTTATACTAATGAATATGCTGTAGCTCCCTTAGATTCACAAGCATTTTATCAAAGAAGGGCTCTTAGGCAACACCACAATCACAGTCAAAGAATTCATCCATAATACATCCCACAACCAGCCATACAATACGATACCAGACCAAGTGAGTTTCATAGAATAAAATAGTTTTGTCTTAGCAACTCATGGTTCTGTTATAGTGTGTCCCTAGTCTATTTTAGCGCTTTGGGTCTCTGTTATAGCGCTTCCCGGGTCTGTTTTAGTGCTTTAGGTCTCTGTTCTAGCACGTCCCTTCTCTATTTTAGCGCTTTAGGTCTCTATTCTAGCGCTTCCATTCTTTGTTTCAGCGTGTCACGGTTCTATTTTAGTGCATCACTTTTCTGTTTTAGCGCTTTCGATCTCTATTTTAGCGCGTAACTGATCTGTTCTAGCGTGTATCAGCTCTGTTTTAGTGCGTACCTACTCTGTTTTAGCGCTCTGAAAAGTCAGAAAAAACAGAGAGTTAGTAAGACAGTTTTTCAGTTTGCCCATGTCAAAACAAGGTTTTCATCAATCCAAAACATTCTTTCCATAGTTCAAAACAATTGAATCATACAAAAAAAAAAAGAAAAAAAAAAAACTTTACTATTACGCCTAGATCTTGAAACATCTTGCAAAGTATCCTTATCACTAAATCTAAGATTTTGTGTCAAAATTTCCCTATCAAGGATTTTATCATCCTTCCATCATGAAACTAGACACGACTAAATCAGATTTTTAATCAAAAAACTTCGACACTTATCCAATCAAAACCATCCAAGATCAAAGTCTAGAGTAAAACTTTAACGTTTGTATGCCTATTTTCACACGAGCAGCATATCAAAGACAACAAGAAGAAGAAAATGAAAGAATAGCAGCCATGGCTGAAGAAAACCCTTGGGGATGATATAGGAACACTGATCCTCTCACTAATTCACACGAGAAAGAAATAACTACCGAAGAAATCGAGAAAGTTCAACAAGACCCTCATTTCCATAAATTTATTGAAAAGATGCTAGACAAAGATATGGAAAAGCATCTTCTATTATTAGTTGACAAAGGTGCTAAGCTTCCTAAAGACTTTGATGTCAATCAACTCAAGGAAACGACCACACCCCAGACAACTAGTATGGAAAACCCAAATCAAATAGATGCTTTGACAAAACAAATCCAACAATTACAATTACAGTTCCAAAATATCCAACAAGGGCCAACAAAAAGATATTCCTTACAAGACATTTGCCCTTATCCATTTGATCCAAGCATTAACATGATACCATTTCCACGGTATTGTGAATACCCGACGTACAACAAATACAATGGAAGAACCGATCCATTTGATCACGTACGGGAATTTCGAGCCATGAGCATAGAGTTCGTACACGAGGACTCTTACTTACTACGATTATTTCCAAGAAGCTTAGGAAACACTTGCATGGAGTGGTTTTCTAAATTGGAACTCAGGATCCAATCTTTTGAAGAACTGATCAATAGGTTCATAACACACTTCTCATTCAACATCCAACATGGGGTGACCTTAAAAGAACTCTACAACACCAAAAAAGCAAAGGGTGAAAAGTTTCTTTCCTTTCTCCAACGATGGAGAAGGCTATTTGCTAAATACCCCAGATCTATTCCTGAAGAGGAGAAGATAGAGATGTTTATTGATAACCTAGTGGATGACATGAATTATAGATTGGACTTACAATGTCCATCTACATTTGAACAAGTTATTGAAAAGGGGCTCAAAATCGAAGAGGCTCTAATCAAAAGAGGAACGATCAAACACTTCATTGAAGGTTCAAATAATAGCAATTCCTCTAACAACAACAACGAAAAGCCAAGATTTTGGCAAAAGAATAAGAATACTGACACCATGATTGATACACACACGTCTAAACCAGTATTCACCTTGACGCCAACCACTACAAACAAACAAAACAATGGTCTTAATGTCAAACAAAGTAGTGATCAAGGAAATAATCAAAACAATGGAGAAACAAAAACCCAATCATTCCAATGACCATCCAATAAACGAAAATTCACGCCATTAGGACAATCATTGGAATCAGTCCTCAAAGAAATTTTAGATGAAAAACTCATTCAAGTACAAGAGGCTAGGAATTGGGACCCTCAAGTGAAACCATCATGGTGGAATGACTTGCATTACTGTCACTACCATCAGAATAAAGGCCACATGACTAAAAATTGTTGGTAGTTAAAACATGCGGTACAAGACCTCATAGATCAAAAGAAAGTATTTGTAGAGGGGCACCAAACAAACAAAGATCATACAACATTCAAAAATCCTCTACCCAATTATCAAAAGGGAGAATCCTCTTCCACAAATACCAAAGGTAAGAATGTTGGTTATGTTTATGACACAACGATCCTTTGTCTTTCTGCTGCCAAGGAGGATGAGGAGTTATGCAATCAAATCGATCAGAAAAATGACATTACATCTACTAATTTGGTTCAACATATGGACAAATCTGAAAACCAAATTAATGTAATCACACTCAAAGGGAAACAAGAGTACCAACCAGTTAATGTCACAACAAGGGCACAATCCAAAGTTATATTGAAAGGAGCATCATTATCATCCCCATCTGTGAATCCTCCCTCTAATCAATATAATCTCATCGATCAATTATAGAAAATACCAACGCAAATATCCATCTTGGAACTTTTAAAGATCTCCCCATCACACAAAGAGGTTCTTGAGCAAGCTCTTGTATCAACCACGGTACCTAACAATTTGGATGTATGTCAATTCCAAGCTATGGTGGGACATCTATCTGCACCTCATTGCCTTTCATTTTTCGAACATGATGATGTATCACTCACCCATCCACATAATTCTGCCCTTCACATTGAAGTCCTCATCCATAAACATCGTGTAAAGCCTGTCTTGATAGATGGAGGGGCTGGTTTAAATATTTGTACCTTAAAGCTGATTCGTGCACTAGGATACTCAGATGAAGCCATTGATACAAGAAGAAAAATCACAATCAAAGCATATGATGAGGAAGAAAGATCCTCTAAAGGGTTGATCATATTACCCATTCAAGTGGGACCTATTGTCCAAAATGTGGTTTGTCAAGTCTTAGACAGGGAACTGACATACAACATACTATTGGGACATCCTTGGATTCATGATATGCAAGTAGTACCTTCCACCTATCATCAATGCCTGAAATTTCCCGTCAATGGATAGGAGGTAACAATCACAGCAGACTATAATGACACCCAAGCTTGTCATACATTGAAAACATCTTAGGATACATTGATACCTCACAATAGAGAAGTTAGCACATCAGATTCATCTAATGGTGAGAAACAACAAAGCTTCATATCAAAGTGGCTTCCAAGACAACAAAAATCACAAGAGATCAGGGTGGCACAATCTAAACCTTCAAATGTTGAAGAACAATTAGCTTCACTCACACCGATTCACCAACAAAGTACAAATAAATGATGAAGGAATAAGTGAATATGGTGTTGGACACTCTTTCCATCTATCACAGATGTTACCCTCCTTACAAACATATGGACAGCCATCTACAACCACCCAAAAATCAGCACAATCTACAACGACATTAGATGGAAGATTTGTAAAAGTTGGGAACTTAGATGAAGAATCAGAAGATAAGGCCATACTAAATTGGCTTTATAGGGATGAGGAAGCTTCCACTTCCACGAGTAATATCATAGAAACAAATCAATATGGAAAGGGAAAAATTATTCTGGAGAAGATGGGATATTGAGGACAGGGACCTCTTGGGTTAAGGAAACAAGGCATAACAGAACCAATCCAGCCACTCATGCTCCAACATAAGGATAAAACTAGACTAGGATATACAGTAGAACAAGGATCTCTTGACCAAGGGAAACAAAGTGTAACGGAACCGATCCAAGTTCTCACAATTCAGCAAAATGGCAAAGTTGAACTGGGATACACAAAAGAAGCAAGAGCAGAAATCACCAATAAAACTATGGAGCGTATTCTTCAAATGAGAGATAACTCTGAAACAGATTCAAATGAATATGAGTGGGATAACTTATCAGATGTTTCCTATGAAGATATTCAGATCGACGTCATAAAAAAGTATACCCCCAAACATGAGGAGGGTCAAAGCTCGAGTTTTAATCCTATTGTCTTTGAAACACAAAACTCTGATGACTCAAGTGAAGATGAACGGACATCGATTGAGATAAATGATGTGGAATAAAATACCTTCATAGGCCTCGACATAACCATTAACCACCTGGATGACATTTCCGTTCGAGCTTTCACCATCGCTGACCTCAACCCATCTAATGATTCATTGTCTTTACTATATCCCGAGCTTATAAAATGGGAACCCCAACACCCTATCAATCTCCCTATTTTTGAAAATGACTCTGCTATTATTAACTACCTTTGCTGTGAGGAATCTGATACTTGTTCTACCAATACTTCTTTTAATGATGCTTTTAGGCAGGAGGATGCCAAGCCTTCCAGTTGCAAAAATATGAAAATAAAAAATGGATCTAATGGTGAAAACCATTCTATGGCAGTATTTGATCCTAAAATATTAAAAACAAAGAACGCATCCAATGGTGAAAACCTTATTGAGGCACCAAAGGATGGAAGGTTTGACATTCTCCCACAACATTACCATGAAAGATCATCAGTATTGATAGAACCCACATAGTCTATTGATATTGGCACAACAAATAAAGTAAGAATACTATACCTGGCAGCATCCATGATAGATACAAAAAAGACAGATTTTATCAAATTCTTTGAAGAACGATGCATTAATTTTGCATGGTTATACTCTGACATGCCAGGCTTAGATACGGATCTCATTATGCATCACTTATCCTTACCGGCTGGCACTAAACCTGTAAAATAGAAATTGAGAAAAATGCATCCACATGTTGCATTATTGGTAAAAAATGATTTGAAGAAACTACTAGATGCTGGATTTATTAGATCTATTGATTATGCTGAATGAATATCCAACATTGTACCTATTTCAAAACTAGATCACACCATCAGAATAAGTACTGATTTTCGGGATTTAAATAAAGCATGTCTAAAGGATGATTTTCCTTTTCCAAACATAGACATGATTGTAGATCTAACAGCTAGCCATCAAATGCTATCACTCATGGATGGATTTTTAGGATACAATCAAATCAAAATAGCTCTAGAAGACCAAGAAAAGACAACATTCACATGTCCATGGGGCACCTTTTGCTGGAACGTCATGCCTTTTGGGTTAAAGAATGCAGGAGCTACATACCAGTGAGCTATGACAACAATCTTCTATGACATGATGCACACCTTCATGGAGGACTATGTGGACGATATCTTAGCCAAGTCTCACACCAGGGAAGGACATCTAGAGATACTGGCCAAAATATTTGACAGGTTAGAGAAATTTAAAGTCAGATTAAATCCTAAGAAATGTGCCTTTGGAGTAACATTACCAAAACTACTTGGATACATAGTTTCTACAAAAGGAATTGAAGTAGATCCAACAAAAGTTAAAGCCATTGTGGAAATGCCACCTCCTAAGAACATCAGTACATTAAGATCTCTACAAGGTCGACTACAGTCCATCAGAAGATTCATCTCTCAACTAGCAAATCGGTGTCATCCATTCAACCATCTTTTGCATAAAAATGTGTTTTTTAAATGGGATGAACAGTGTGAGAGTACTTTCAATCAAATCAAGCATTATTTAATGACACCACCAATCTTGGTGCCACCCAGTGAAGACAAGCCATTGTTTCTATATATTGCAACAACAAATATCTCTTTAGGAGCCTTGTTGGCACAAGAGGATAGAGAAGGGAAGGAACAGGCAATATACTATATCAGCAAGACACTCAATGAACATGAAGTAAACTACACCTTCATTGAAAAATCATGCTTAGCAGTAGTATTTGCAACAAAAAAATTGCGACACTATATGCTCACTCACACTGTCAATCTTGTTGCAAAAATTGATCCCCTCAAGTATTTACTGAGTAAAGCAGCTTTAACAGGAAGATTAGCAAAGTGGGTCATGCTCCTTAGTGAGTTTGACATTCAATATGTTGAAAGGTGAGCTATCAAAGGACAAGTCATCGCTGACCAATTAGCAGAAGCTCCATTGTCAGACTGTCATCCTATGACCATGGAATTTCCTAATGCAGATATCCTCAACGTTACAACACAACCATGGCAACTCTACTTTGATGGATCCTACACACAACATGGATCAGGGGCAGGAATTTTATTTGTCACACCCCTTGGGCACACAATTCCATGATCTTACAAGCTTACCTTTCGTTGCACTAACAATGTTGCAGAATATGAAGCTTTAATTCTTGGAATTAAAGTGGCTGTTGACTGGAAAATCACAGAACTATAGGTATATGGAGACTCTCAGTTGATCATCTATCAAGTCAACAATGATTACCAAACTAAGGATGACACACTAATTTTATACAAGAGACTGGTAGATGATCTAAGGAAATACTTCATAGATATCAAATTTGAGCAGATACCAAGATCAGAGAATAAAGCAGCAGATGCCATGGCCACAATAGCATCTCTTCTACAAATGCCTGAAATGCAAGATTGTTATCGATTTATTGTGGAACAAGTGTCAAATCCTGCATATAAAAATCCCAAATCCCAAACCATAAGCCTTTTGGATAGTTCCCAATCTTCCATTTATGGAGACATTTATACTTATCTAAAAGATAATATCTTACCACCAGATCTTTCTCGCAACCAAAAGCGCAACTTCATACTCCAATCCGCCAAGCATACCATTATTGCTGATACCCTTTACCATCGAGGCCTAGATGGTACTCTTTTGCGTTGTTTAGAACATAACGAATCCACTTCTACTTTACATGAGGTCCATGAAGGAATTTGTGGTACACATTCAAGTGGATTATCTTTAGCCAAGAAACTCCTTTGTTTGGGGTATTACTGGCCACACATGGAGCAACAATCTTATAAGTTTGTCAAGAGATGTCAAAAGTGTCAGATTCATGGCAATCTTATTCATGCACCGGCACAGGAGCTCCATCCATTCACAACTACATGGCCTTTCTGTCAGTGGGGATTGGACTTGGTAGGGAAAATTAACCCATCTTCATCTAATGGACACAAGTTTATTATCACCGCAACAAAATATTTTTCAAAATGGGTGGAGGCAGTTCCCTTAACCACAATCACTAGGAAGCAAATATCATCTTTCATACTTAATTATCTCATTTGTAGATATGGGATACCCTAGTCAATCATCACAGATAATGGCATGCCTTTCAAGAACCAAGATGTCCAAGAGTTGTGTGAAAAGTTCCACATCCAACATCGCTTTTCAACCCCTTATTACCCTCAAGGTAATGGACAGGCAGAAGCTTCAAACAAAACAATACTAAAGATTCTCAAGAATACTGTAAATGAGGTAGGGCGTGATTGGCACATTCAGCTTAATCCTACTCTTTGGGCTTACAGGACTAGCATTATAACACCAACAAAAGCTATGCCATATGCTCTTGTTTATGGATCAGAAGCAATATTACCTATCGAGGTAGAAATTCCATCCCTTTGAGTTTCACTAAAAGGACTCATTTCAGATGAGGATTATAGGATCTCTAGACTTCAAGAATTAGAGCTACTTGATGAACGTCGACAACAAGCTGTCAATCATTTGACAGCCTATGAACAAAGAATGTCCAGGAACTATAATCATAGGGTTAAGCCTAGAGTCTTCCAGATCAGAGACTTGGTCCTACGGGAAAACCCTAGAAATCAAGCAGACAAAGAAAAGAAGGGAAAGTTTGAACCTAACTGGATAGGGCCTTATGTCATCACATCAGTCTATGGATCAGGAGCATACTGGATGTCTACACCAGAAGGAGATATGTTGGAGGAACCCATGAACAACATTCATCTCAGGCGATTCTACACTTGAAGATACCTAGTGCACGATCAATAAAGTTGTCTTGATAAAAACCTGGCAAACAGGCGTCATGATGACATAAAAATACAATAAAAATAAAAATACAAAGAAAAAGAAAAAGAAAGAGGACACAATAAAAATAAGTGATGAAAACCTGGCAAACAGGCATTACTTGTGATTTCCACCAAAGCTCTTCTATCTATTAGGTACAGTTTTATTACGATGGTTTCCTTTCATATCATTTCCATCTATCATTTGAGATAATCATTATCACTATCCATGTCATAGCAAGGATATCATGTTTTACCCTGGCTTGGGGGCAACATCCTAGTGTTATTTGGTACAATGGACTTTCAGCTTAAATGGAAAGGCAATAAAACATGACAACACCAAGTGACGATACTTGAAATCCAAAAACATCAGAAAATCAAAATCCAAAAACATCAGAAAATCCATCAAAATCCAAAAACATTAGAAAATCCATCAAAATCCAAAAACATTAGAAAGCCAAAATCCAAACATATCAAAAAATTAGAAAATCCATGCAAAAACATTCATAAAATCAAAAACACAAAAATAGAGTCTACATCAGTCAGAATATGGAGTCTATGTTAGTCAAACTACGTGGTCTTTGCGTATATAACGTAGGTAAGACTAATCTGTGATCAGTCCCCGAGACCCCTAGGATAGGTCTTTAGGTTACATCATTTGGTCAAGCATCTGGGAATATCATGCAAACATCAACACACATTTCAACATCGATGATCCAATCTGAATAATGATTTGAAAATACATTAAGTAGAATTTGAATTGTTGTGATTTTTTTTATGTTATCATTTGCTTATCATTTCTTTGGAGCTACTCGATGATGTATTGAACTAGAGAAGCAAGGAAGGAGGATGATATCTTTTCTTTGTTTACTGTTTGTGAGTTAGTCATTATTATTTTGTGAATTGTTGCGGGAAGTGCTCTACCAAGTATCATGGATGACATTCCAATTCACTTAAGAAAATGATTAATTCTTGTCTGTTTACGCAAGAAATGCTCAGGTCATCATTGGTCTATCTTATACCTTGATGCTCGTATTAGCTTGCAATATCAAATATCATGAAAGAAATACTCAGGTCATCATTGGTCTATTTCATATCATTGATGCTTGTATTCGCTTTCAACATTTTAACAGCTCAGTGATGATACAAAGCAAAATAAAAAGATTATTGAAATGACACTTAGGTTTGCATTGATAAAATAGGTTTGCATGGTAAACATAGATTGCATTCATAATAATACATTTGCAGAGTACTAGTTGCACAAGTTACAAAGATTCATTCGCAAATAATGTTATCTTTTCTTATTAAAGATTGAGTATACTTGACACATACAATTTTCATAATGGCATGCATATAAAATCATTTCTTCATCTCATCATAAATTTCACAATAAACATCTCATTTTGTGACATCATATACACGTTATGTTACATCATTCATTTCTATATCATACATTACATTTTCATCCATACATCATTTTTCATCTCATTTTATACATCACACATTGCATTACATCCATACATCATTCATTTACATCTCATTTCATACATTATATTTTCATCCATACATCATTCATTTACATCTCATTTTATACATCACACATTGCATTACATCCATACATCATTCATTTACATCTCATTTCATTCATTTACATCTCATTTTATACATCATACATTACATTACATCCATACATCATTCATTTACATCTCATTTCATACATTACATTTCATCAGTACATCATTCATTTACATCTCATTTTATTTATCATACGTTGCATCTCATTAAGAAAGGAAATACATCATCAATATCATATCACATCATCATTAATACATCCATACAAGCAAGTACAATAAATCATCATAAAACATAAAAATTAAAATGCATCCATCACATCAATCATGTAGAACACATCATAAGATCAGTGCATCCATCACATAAATCATGTAGAACACATCATAGATCAATCGAACCGCTACACATATATATCTCATCAAGTGTCAAGTATACAATGAAGTCTGAAAATGATGAAAATAACATCATATCAAAAATGGCTGTATATATCTCTCAAAAGGGTACACAAATGATCTCAAGTGGTACTCGCACCAGAAGGAGCAGGTCTCGCGCCAGTATCATGACCACCACCAGATGTCCTAGGATCTCTTAGATCTCTCAGATCTCTCGGAAGAAGCTGTGTCATGCCTCTACTCACTGTCCTCGAACGAGTCCTCTCTGAGCGAGACTGGGCATAACTGACTCTCTGCTCTGGGGGGCAAAGCTCATGATAGCGGCTCCTGTAAAACTCAATCTTAGCACCTGCCCGCATGGCCTCTCGCATGTAATCAGCCACAAAGGTCCCATCTGCCACTCTGTGCAATCTCTCTACAGTAGCCTATGCTGTCTCTGCTGCCTATCTGATAGTATCTCGCTCTGCAGTCAAGGCTGTGATCTATGCCTGGGCAGTGTTCAACTGTGCTCATACACCTGCTAGCTAAGCCTGTGATGTCGCCACTACCTGTAGGGCCTCATCTCTCTCACCAATCAGAGAGGTAATATGTGTCTGCGCAATAGCTAGTTGTGCCTGCATCTGGGCCTGCGTCTGTGCTAGTAATCCCTGCACCTGTGCTAGCTGTCCCTATAAGGTCTGGACCTGCACCTATAAACCTACAACCTCTGATCACTCTGCCGATGAGGAAGCAATGGCCTGCCTCTTACGAGGCACACTAGTCGATGGCTCTATAGTACTTGCTATGCTCGGTCTCCTCCCATCTCCGCCATCGTCATCACTGCTATCATCACTGCTATCCTCGCTGCTGTCATCACTCTCATCACTGTCACTCTCCTCACTACCCTCCACATCCACATCTACATCCTCCTCTCTCCCCCATCTCTGACCAACTTGAACACCCCCTGTAGCTACTGGTGCTGGTGCTGGTGCTGGTACTGGCTCATCTGGAATGGTAATATGAGGAGGAGGGTGCATAGCCAAATACTGTCTGTACTCGGGAGTAACAGGTGCCTCAACAATATCTCGCCGCATATCCCATGCCGATGGCTGTAGAGCATGATAACCCTCAACAAGAACCCCATAAGGCAAACACGGACCCCAGTCACTGGCGTCTATCTGTCATCGTTTGTAGTGCGCTACTCCTTGTGGCATACATTGCACAATCCCATACTGCTTGTAAACTGCGACAAAACAGGAATCGCTCCAAAATCCTAGGGCTCTTCTTGATCAAATACATCGAATCGGCCAAGAACCCCATCTCAATATCATCATCATCCCAGTCATCACAGTCTAAATAGGGACGCCAGGTCACTATCTCCACATCATCAATAATCTGCCTCCAATAATCTAGCTTACCCATCATATGCTGGGTAGGCCTGCCTCTGTAACGAAACAAATAAGGTCTTGTCGCTGGTCTCGATAACATCGGCACATGATGTGTAACAACAATATGCTCCCATGCCCATACCTGAAGAAGGGTAGCTCCCGCCGATAAACTGCTGCCTCCGAAGTACACGATCCAGTGCAAATCATGGTATAGCTGAGCAAGCATACACATGCCCCAAGCATATCTCATCCTGTGTACTACCATACCCTCTAATACCCGACCCCATCCAAGAGATAGACCCTTTGACCTCTTATCAGGACAAAGGAATCCACCAATAAAGCCGGCCAAAATTGAAGGAAGTGGAGCATATGAATCATGGATCTCCACCCATGGAACCCACTCTCCCGCAATATGGCGATCTTGAAAAACTCTCCACATAGACTCAACCCCACCAACCTCCTCTAAATCATGCACCACAATCTCACCAACAAAAGGAATGTGAAGAATACGCCATACATCCTCTAGCGTCACGATCATCTCGCCAGTAGGTAAGTGGAAGGTGTTGTGGTCACTATGCCACCGCTCTGCTAAAGCTGTCAATAGACCCCTATTAAGTCTAATATGGGGCATATCCAGTAATGTCGCTAAACTGCAACTAGTAATATGCTGTCTCTCATTTGGTGAAAGTCATGGTATCATATCAAAAGGCCAGGGGAACTGCTCCCGCACCTGAACAACATCTAAATGCTCCTGTTATCATAAAAAAATTTCACAGATCAATATGTTATCAAACAGAATATCAAACATCATGAGATCAACAGTTACTAAAAATTGTGCTTTACCTATCAAACGATCAATTTATCAAGAAGGAACCCTCATCTATCAATCAGGTTCATCCTGCCAAAAAAAAATTAAATTTTAATTATTCCTCGCCTATCATGAGGGTAGTTATTATCAATCAATGGATCTCGCTCATCATGAGATCATTTACCATTTATTTTAGTCAAGAATCAAACTAAAATAGAGGGAATTAACAACAAATCGACAAAATAAAAATCAAAGTGCACAATTTTTTTCATCAATCTATTCTTCCAAGCACTACAAAATCCTACTGAAGCGCTATGAAATCTGCTTAAAGCGCTATTTCTGGTGACGCGCTACAAAATCTTATTGGCGCAATACAAAATTGACCTGATGCACTACCCTAATCCACGTATGCGCTATATAACTCGATTGTCGCACTAAAACTCTGACGCGCTAAAACAGACTCCCGACTCGCTAAACCGCGTCTGTCGCGCGCTAAAATAGAAAAACATGTGCAAAATGACCTAAAAAATATGAGCACAAATTACGAGGAGGATTTTGGGTATGTACCGAAGGTCCATAGTTAGTCGGACACTGGTGACGTCGCACACGCTCGAGTCGGTGGGTGTGGTAAAGGATCGACATCCTGAGGCTTTAGCACTCTGAGGGTCTCTATCACAAGATTGTCAAAGTCAAATGCACAAATGACTTTTGAAAATGACCTTTTGAGCTTTTATAGGTTATTATTTTTTTTTTTTTGTGAAATTTTCATGGGATTTATTTATTTTCCTTCTGAGGAATTATTTCTTACCTATCACAGGGGCATTTTTGGACAATTTTGTCGAGAGATAAATTGTTTCTTCACCAATTCATCATTAAATCATCATAAAAATTCAAATTTTTTGAAAAATCATATGAAAATCCAAAATTCATCAACTTATCTCCCGTGGGGGCATATATCGCTATCATTTCAAAATTCAACATCTGGGGCAAAATCAGTGGCATATTTTAAACTTTTCGTCAATACTGACAGCTAAGGCAAAATCATTCTTTGAAGCAATGCGTAAACACATCACTTCAAAGAGGGGCAAAATGTAGACACCTAAAAATGGTCTGGAGAATCTAATTAATTAAATACAACTTATTTGATTAATTTATATTAAATTCATCTACTTAGTAAATAAATAGAAACATTTATTTATATTAAGTTCATTATTAATTCTTCTGTTTCTCTCTTAATTAAATAAACAAAATTATAAACTTTGTTTTATTTAATTATTATCATTTTCATCATATTATTTCTCTTTTAATTAAATAAACAAAATTAAAAACTTTGTTTTATTTAATTCATATTTCTATCATAAATTAAATACACAACTTAAATAATTTGTGTTATTTAATTACCTCATCACATTTCTTCTTAATTAAATAAAGATATTCTAAAATATTTTATTTAATTATCATTTTTCCTTTTTAATTTAATAAAAAAACCCTATAGTTTGATTTATTAAATTATTCAATCCTCTTTTTGCTAAATTTAAATAAATTAAAATTATTTAAATTTATGCATAAATTATCTACCACCATTCACTCACCAATAAAATTAAATTTTTAAAATTTAATTAATTCCACTGTCATTCACAGGAAGAGCTTCAGGGACAAACCTACAGGAAGTCCTCTCAACCACCTTCCCTCTTATCTTGCCTGGTGTTTTCATGGGGAGAAACAATCCTCCATGATCAGCTCCATCTTCTCATCCCATGCCCTTCAATTCTCCAGATTGAATCTCAGCCTCTTGTCCCGTATCCCTGTGCAAATGTGATGCCGTGAAAGCTATAAATATAGGAAATGGATCCTAACTTGTGCAATCTTACTCTACAGGTTTTCTAAAGCATCCAACATTCATCCAGCATCTCAAGCATTCAACATTCACTCAATATCCATCCAACATCTTAATTGTGGCAGTTTACAGTAGTTTCTTTCTTAGAAGCTTTGCTGTAGAATCATTTTAGTTGCACATTTAAAACATATAAGAATAGAATAGCTTAATTCTCATTCTCTAAGTGTCATTTCAATAGTTTAATTAGCTTCTAAATCTGAGAGCAAAGTAGATTAGAGAGATCTTTAGAGTTAGAGAGCAATAGGATAAATTTGTGAAGATTTCTAGTTTAAATTAGTTTAAATTTCTTAAATCTTAGATGCAATGTCCTATTTAGAGGTGTAGAAGCATGTTTAGATTGTTTAACTCATTCCTACGCTTACATTCCCATCTTCAATATTAACCCTATTTGCAGCCTAAAGAAAGGTATTATCATATTTTAGATTTTTTAAGGGTGTTTTGACTTCCTCTTAGGTAAATTTTGTCATTTTCTTATAGGAATCCTTCTCTAAAACACTTTAAGGTTTTATGAAATTTTAGCTCATAACAACCTTAGATACACTTAAGGTTAGGGCACACACATTGTTGTTAATTCATTTTACTAGCTATTATGGATGTAGAAATACCAAAATAGGGGTTTTATTGAGGCAAAATTCCATATAGCCACCCCTTCATCTCTTTTGTAGATTTATTACAAATCCAAATATGAATATGAAGGTTTATAAGGTAGGCATCAAAGAGTGTATAGAGAGATATAGGATCAAATTTGAAGTTTTAGAAAAGGCCTACAAGGACCCATATGCCTCTAGGAAACTTTGTCCCCCATTTCATGCTAGATCCATCTTTTTTTGATAGGTACACATTGTTTCAATATGTCAATCTATCAATTTGTCAATCTATCAATCATTAGGAGATTGTAATTTTCATATTAGGGCAAATAGTTGAATTAGGATAATTATAGAAAATTAATTTTGGTCCATTTATAAGGCTCAAAAGGATCAAATCCAAGTTTGATTGACTCACCTTTAGGGTTGAAAGTCAATCTAAACACCTTGTCAATTTGCATCCTAATGTGCCTTCGAAAAGGGAGCAAAAGCAATCCTAGCTTTTATGCACTAAACGTAGGGTTCCATTTTTCCTATGTTATAATATATTATTATTTATTTTCTTTTATTTGTTAATGTTACATTATGTATAGATTGCATGCCATGAAGGAAGATGGTTATTATAATAGTTGAACTATTTTTATGTGTATCATCTCACAATTGTTGGAAAATGCTATTGATGTGTGCAATGTGTTAGAACATGACTTGAAAAACATAAGTCTTGAGGGTATTACTTGGGTTATCATGATGATACATTGTCTGGTGTTTGAAGCACAATACTTGAAACAATGCAATTATGTGTGATATGAATTTTCCATTGCAATTTCCATTGGAGGTATGTTTGACCTTGATAAAGCCATATTATAAACTACAAAAGATTGAAAAAAGTAGAGTTATTACCAAGTACTATCTTGTGTATAGTAATTTTCACCACAACTGGGGTATTTCACATTTATTGGAGATAGATTGATGATCTTAGCACAATTATGAGTATTTGGGAGTTGCTTTGGTGTACAATAGACCACAATTTTACCACAACAATCGCAAGCCATGAGAATGGTCTTGGCATTACTATAAAAATCAATATTAGTTGATCTTATTAGATCAATTATCTCTCCTTATAAAACAATAGTATCTTGCATTATCTACAAGGTAGGTGCAAAACCTTGATCCATATTTGTTACTTAGTCAGCCTTTTGGCTTGTTTTGGGATCTAGCTCACTCTAACTAGACTCTACATAGGCATAAAATAATTTTATGTAAATATGTTTTCCAAAATCCAATCTATTTTTTCCATTACAAGTTGAGTGTCAATTGATGGTGAATTGTGGAAATCCAAGTATGTATAGTTGTACAAAATAATCTTCTTTAGAGCTGAAAAATGTGTTGAGCATGAAATCATTTTATGAATCTAGTATCTCTAACTACCCACTAACACAACTATACTATAAGAATTAGCACTATATATACACTTGTGACTATGCATGTATTGATGTCCAAGGAGTACATTATAGACTTTTGTTAGCACTACATCATAAAATTACTTTCTAAAAAGGAAAAAATAGCATATGAAAAGAAACAATGGAGAGTAACACATGTACCTTGGGTATTGTAGGAGCTAAACCATCTCAATTTGTACTACTATAGATGAAGCATTAGTCACTTAGTGGTTGATACAGAAATGAGGTTCTTCATGCTACTACCATTGATCATAAATTCTAGTGTCTACCCTTGCACCCACATCTATGCTCATGGAATAATCACCTTGATTCAACTTTTGGTATGGTTATTTGTGTGGTTTTGACTAGAATGCTAGGATTTTTGTTAATTCTTCCTTTTGAGGTATTGATGTCATCATCCTCTACTTTTTGCTATGTAAGAGAAGTTATTGAAATTTCAATTGGTAGGGTGGATTCTATCTCCCTATCCCAAATTGAAATAAATCATGTTTTGTTTCTGATGATGCACTCTTTCCCATTATGAAGTTTTTCATTTTCTCTCTAGGATTTAAGCATCATAATCAACATTGGAGCACTTTTATTTTTGTGTTTTTTGCAACATTTACTTGGAAAGATAATTTTCTCTTTTTCAAAGTCAATTTATTCTTTGGTGTGGTGATTTTTTCCCACTTTCCCTTCTATTTGAACTCTTCCTTAATTTTTTTCATAGAGTGATAGGCTTCTCATATCATCTTGACTTTAGCTAGATTCATTTTAGATTAAGTGGATGTTCATAGGTTGCTATGGTACTGGAGGAATCGATGTTTCTCTAACTCAAATAATCCTAACCTTGCATAGAGATCATGAAATACAATGGTGTAGGATTGGACTAACTAGTCATGTCCATGGCCACATGATTATACAGTGTACAAGTGGGAGCATAAGTATTTGGGTCCTCCAAAATAGTAGGTCTTGGGGATGTCATAGTGGAAGAATTGCACACTCAGATACACTAATATAGAGAAAGGACCTTGAAGATATCCTCAATGATCACGGGTGACTTATAGAGGTTAATGGACTATGGTGTCATGAATGTTGTGGACTTCATTAGTTATCTACTTTCTCTATTTTATGTTTTAAGAAAAACTAATGTTTAGTTTAGTTTATACAAAGAGGCATGAATTTTGAAAAGATGTCATATTTTGTAATGGCTTGAAGCTTGTTGCTTCTCTTATAAAAGAGAAACCAAGACCGAATTTTGATATCATCATCATAGGCATTTATAGAAACATATATGAGGATACTTATTGTAGTGTAGAAAAAAGTATCCCTTGCTTAATTTGGGAATAATTAATGATAAATTGGACTTAATGCCACCTTGATCTAGTGTTGTGAGGTGTTTTACACATCCATACTAGGTCTTGGGCCCTTTTTAAGATAAATTAATTTAACTCTACCTTAACTTAATGTTGTAAAATGTATTTATTTACACCTCCACATTAAGTTTAGGAGGCTTGTAAACTAAGTGGACCTAATCTAGTGTTGTAATGTGTTTACACATTCACATGTGATTTAGGGCCCTTCTAAGCTAAATAGACCCATTTTTTCCTTAATTTAATGTTGTAAAGTGCATTATTTTACATTTTCACAGTGGATTTTGGGATCCCTTACATTTATGACCTTTATATAATCATTAATATGCCCCTATGACCCTATATTATGCATCCCAAGGCATATTTTAATCAAAACCTGACAAGATCAACATATAAGCTTAATTTCTTAACTCCCCAACATTCTAGCTGGAAAAATAGCCCCCGTGGGACCTATTCGCCACTTTGGGTGGATGAGTCCCATTTGAACTGTGTGTGTGAAATATTGGATCAAATCTAAATTAAATTCAACAACACAATCAATAAAACATTAAATCAAAGAAGCTAAAAGAAGATTAAATAAACAAATCAAACTCTCATTGCAGCTTCTCCAAAATCGTCTTATTGCTCTCTATCTCCAGCGTTTTGTTGCATCAAATTGCTCTCAAATCAGTAGACCAATGCTCAACAAAATGACATCTAAAGAACGAGATTTAAAATGCATACTAATGCTAAATGCAAGATTATGCTATGATAAGAAATATTGCTAAAATGCTAAAATTGCAAGAATGTAAGTGTATGCTATATTTGTTCTATGTTGTAACCAATGCTTGGATTTGCATGTGCATTTATAGAGTTTTTTGAAGATTTCGATTAGCTGGTTTGGTCAACGGCTATGATAATTCCTGATAGATCAAACGGTTGAAGATAGATGAGATTGAAGAGAAAATAGAAGAAAATGAATAAAGCCAGATTTTTCCGTTTTAATGGAAGAGATAAGATGAGATGATTTAAAAATCATTTTTTTAGAAGAAAAAAATGGAAAGATTATGATAAGATAAATAATGAATTATCTAATTCAATTATTTATTTATGAGTGCATGTTGATTTTTCTTAAATAAATAAATATTTAAGATTTTGAGGAAATCAAAAGATTTCATAATTAAACAAAATATCTAATTATGATTTGAAGAAAGCAGAAAATCTTTAATTAAATAAATATTTAATTAAATTTGAAAGAATGAAATTAATTAAATAAAAGTATTTAATTAATTAGAGGAAAGTTTTAAAATAGAAAGAAAAGTGATATTTAAATTTAATTAAAAAGATTTAATTAAATTCAAAAGATGATAATTAACTTAAATAAATAAAATGTATTTATTTAATTTAATCAAGTAGAATGTGGAATAATTAAATAAAATAGATCTATTTAATTATGGTGGGAGAATAAAATGAATGAATACTATAATTAAATTAAATAAATTTAATTATGTATAGAAGACTTTTAGATGAATTAATTAAATAATAAATATTTAATTAAACGTCAGGAATAATTAAATATGACCAATTTTATGCATATACATTTTGCCCCTCTTTGAAGTGATGTGTGAAACACATTGCTTCAAAGAAAAAAATAATAAACTAAGGATAATGTGCCCTAATGCGTTTTTGATATTGATGTTACTGTTGATGATGCCCCCTCAGGAGGTAAATCACGGATGATATGAAGTCTGAAAATGTGATAAAGAAGATTGGATAATGATATTCTGCCGAGGAGACAGTGATTTAGCTCCCAATAAATGATGTAAAAGATGCCCTTGTTGATATGATGCCCCTTTTGATGGATATGATGAAATGATGATGATGAACTGACAACTTTGCTTCCCGAAAATAGAAAAACAAAGAGTAAATGATTGATAAAGTGTTTGATAAATTTGCTTTCTGCGATAGAAAACAAATAGTAAATGAATGATTTCCTTTTTGATAAATTTGCTTTCTGCGATAGAAAACAAATAGTGATTGATGGTAGATCAGATTGATATGATATCGAGCTAGATAGATTTGTGTATTGGTTTTCCTGATAGGATTGATTAGGTGAATGGGTCTGTGATATGATGCACTAGTATGAGTCACTAATATCGGTCACTGATATAGTTCACTTGATATGAGTTACTGATATGGGTCACTGATATGGGTTACTGATATGGGTCATTGATATGGGTCACTTTGATATGGGTTGTGATTGCATGATGTGAGGCATTGATAGATAGAGATATTTTGGTTGACCTTTTCAAAATCGAGGTGTGTCGGGACCACGCAGAGATCTTGGGGCAGGAGATAAGACTTCCATCACAGAGGCCAACCCTATCAGGGGGCTCTAGTAGTTAGAGTTATGAGACTCGTGATATTTTTTTATGTATCATTATTGATTCATTCACAAAGCTCGATGCCTATTATGTTTGGAGCATGTACATTATTTTGGTCATATCTCATGTATCTCTTTGGAATTTTTAGCTTCATTGGACATTGGACATTTGTATTATTTTTGATGAGTGATGATATGCAGCGACGATGATTTGTGATGATGTGATGTGAATTTATGATGTGATATGCATTTGTTTCTATGTGTTATGGATTTTGATATGTATTTTAATGATTTGATGACTAACATGATATGTAGGATGTTCGATATGATGTTTTTATGATGATGATGATGACTGATGATGTATACTAATGATGTTAAGTAGGTGGATGACTTATGATGTGTATATGGAAATGTATATATGGAATGTTTGTTTTTGGATTTTCAAATGTAAGATGATAATGAATGTTGTGTTTATGATATGCATTATGAATTCGCAAAATGAAATGATATGGAAAATGATAGAATGATTAACGATATGATATGAATGCAATGTTTTGTAATGATGATTAAGTGAAATGATAAAATGAAATTCAATGATAATTGACATGTATGAAAGTGATAAGTAATATGAAATGAACTGTATGATATTGAAAATGATAATGAAATGAATGATAATGAAAATGATAAATAAATTGATAAGTGATAATGAAATGAACGATAATGATAAGATATGATAATGAAGGAAATGATATGATAAGATATGATAATGAAATAATAATGAAATGATAAGATATGATAAGTGAAATGAATGATGATGACCATGAAATGCATGATAATGATGTGATGAATAATGGTAATGATAAAGAAATAAAATGATAGTGATAATGAAATGTTAATTGATGATATGATAATGAAGATAATGATAACTGATAATGATGATGAAGTGATGAAATGCCAATGAATGATGAGGTGATAAATGATATTGATAATGAATCAAATGTCTGCATTGTCCTCTGCAAATAGTCCAAAGAAGCATGACAACCATTGGCCTTTCAAAAACTCTTGATGCAAATCCAATATGCAGTGATGTACCATGACCTAAAATGAAATGCAATTAAATGAAGCCGACCAATTTTGTTGAGCTTGTAGGTATATTTGTTGGAATCATCATAGAGCGCTTTGTAAAATGTTGGAAGTATGTACAAGCATTAGAGGGGAAATTAGCACCAATGATGACCTGAGTACAACTTTCATGATTTTTGATATAGCAAGCAAACACAAGCATCGAGGTATAATTGAACTGAGATGACCTGAGCATTTCTTGCATAAACAGACAAAGACTAACCACTATCTGATGCAAATTTGGAACTATCATCAATGATAAATCATCACGTCTTGCGACATATTTGCAACCGATAAATGATTAACCTCCAAATAGCAGATAAAAAAAATCATCCTCTTTCCTTGCCACTCTAGTTCAGTACATCATCGAGTGTGCTCCAAAGAAATGATATCGAAAAATTTAAACAACCATTATTCAAAAAGAAATACTGTGATTCCAAACATTAGTCAGATTAGAGATCATCCAAATATGAGTCATGATAAGGTACACAACTGAAAGCTACTACGATATGGATTAATGATTGGATGTTTTGGTTTGATTTGATTGTTTTGTTTTGCGTGATTGGCTTCGATGTCATTGTCTTACTGTTGAAAGTTGATTGCCCCCAGTATGCCCCATGTTTGCCTTGGGTATTGACACAACTTGCTGAAATGAATATGTACAATAGTCAAGCCATGGTAAGATGTTATTGCTCAAGGAAAATGATGATAGCATAGTGCTGGTGTGACCCTAAGATGATGGAAAAGATGCATGAAAATGAAGACTGAAAAGTTAAATGTAGATCATGAACTAATAGATGGAGAGCTACAAATAGCGTCTGTTTGCCAAATTTTCACTATTTGTTTTTATTGCATTTTTCTTGTCAATAGACTGCTTGTTGCCATTTTTTTTTTTGGATTTTTTTTTCGGACTTTTTCATTTTTTTTTGGATTTTTTCAAGACTTTTTCTGATTTTTTCAAGACTTTTTCTGATTTTTTTTTTTTGGATTTTTTTTCAGGACTTTTTCTGATGATGATAACCACCTTAGATATAATACTTTTTCAAGTGCATGCTATTGATAGGCTCGTCAAACAGGTCCCCTTCTGGCGTTGATAACTTGTAGGCTCCTGAACCGTAGAGTGCGATAACCACATAAGGACCTAGCCAATTTGGTTTGAACTTTCCTTTCTTCTCTCTGTCTTGCTAATTGTGTAGGTTCTCTTTCAGAACAAGATCACCCACCTGAAAAGTATGTGGCTTTACTTTGTGGTTATAGCTACGAGACATCATTTGTTGATAAGCTTTCAAATGATCAGCTGCTCTTTGTCTCTTCTCATCTAGAAGTTCAAGCTCTTGGAGTTGGAAAATTTTGTATTCATCATCTGTTGTAAGGCCTTTCAATGATACTCTGAGTGAGGGAATCTCAACTTCTAAGGGCAATATGGATTCTGCTCCATAGACAAGGGCAAATGGCGTTGCTCCTATTGGCGTGCAGACACTGGTTCTATAGGCCCACAAGGCGGGATTGAGTTGAACGTGCCAATCCTTCCCTGAATCATTCACAGTCTTTTTCAAGATTTTCAATATTGTTTTATTTGAGGCCTCTGCTTGGCCATTCCCTTGTGGATAGTAAGGTGTTGAATATCTATGTTGTATGTGAAATCTCTCACAAAGTTCATCAACATCTTGATTTTTGAATGGACGTCCATTATCTGTAATAATGGAGTTGGGAATGCCATACCAACAAATAATATAATTGAGTATGAATGATGATATTTGTTTACCGGTGACTTTAGTAGGAGGGACTGCCTCAATCCATTTGGTAAAATACTCTGTCCGTGGATGATGAATTTATGTCCATTTGATGAAGAAGGATGAATCTGCCCACTAGATCTAACCCCCATTGAGAAATGGCCGGTGTGAATGGTTGAAGTTCTTGTGTAGGAGCATGAATGAGATTCCCATGAATCGGACATTTTGAGCATGTTTTCACAAAAGTGAATGATTCCCTCTCCATTGTAGGCCAGTAGTAACCCATTCTAATCAATTTTTTGGATAAGGTCAGTCCACTCGAATGAGTACCACAGATGCCACCATGAACTTCTTGTAAAGCTTTGTCAGATTCCTCACGTTCAAGACATCGGAGTAAAGTACCATCAAGACCATGGTGATATTGTTGGAGTTAGCAACCCAAGATCTTCAATCTGCAACGC
The DNA here is from genome assembly GCA_007258455.2 of Sequoia sempervirens. Lineage (NCBI taxonomy): Eukaryota > Viridiplantae > Streptophyta > Pinopsida > Cupressales > Cupressaceae > Sequoia > Sequoia sempervirens. The sequence goes on along the minus strand of VDFB02007428.1, from coordinate 21,425 downwards.
CAAAGAACCTCCACAAGAGATAGAGAGAAGCAATAATGGAAGATGCTATTCCACCAAACAAGGATTGCAATATGATACAATATGATCAATGCAATACTATACAATGCTATATGCCATCTATTAACAAATATGCTAGAGATGCCTTGCTTATAAAGGCAAGGATGAGAGATAGGATAAGACAAGATCATGACAAGTGTCTTAATCCTATCACATGAGACAACTAACTCATAACTACCTAGGAAGTGGAAATTCTAGATAAGACAACTAATACTTATCTAGATATGACAACTAATATCCTAAGTAAACTTAACATGTGAATTAAGTCCCCTAAGTCCCTAGTAAAGGAATAAACTAGGTACAAGACTTATTCACACCAACACCTCCCTTAAGTGCAACTTAGGGAGGTACAAACTAATGCATAATGCAAAAGATGGGTCCCGACAACTGGGCCCGATGAGGTACCCATGTACAAAAAACTCTCACAAGGAGAAAAGGAGAAAAACCTGTGGGAGAAAACTCCTCTCCAAAAGAGAGAAAAAAGATACAATGAAAACTAATGAAGGAAGGAGGACTCCTCAAGACCCCCCAAGGACAACTTCCTTCACCCCAAGCATCGATCGCAACTGAAGATAATGAGGCGATGCCAAAGGTTTAGTGAAGATGTCTGCAACCTGCTGATCTGTAGGCAAATACTCCAAGCTGAGAACACCATCCTGGATGAGCTGCCTCGATGAAGTGCATGTGGATCTCAATATGCTTAGTCCATTGATGCTCCACTGGGTTGCGTGAAATATGAATGGCACTCTGATTGTCACACCAAAGAGTAGTGGGCTGAGTGGAAGGGAATCTGAACTCAGTCATCAACTGACGAAGCCACAAAACCTCCTGACTAGCCAACACAAGACTCGATACTCAGCCTGGATGATAATGCAATAGCAATCGCTTCGTACATGACCATGCAATTGGACCTAACCAAGGCAAAGACAAAGCCGTAGTAGACTTCCAATCATTGACATCACTCCTAACTGAGTCGAAGCCCACTAATCCGAGATGCACCTGAAGTGTAGTGAATGCCAAAATGAGTAGTGCCTGAATGTATCTCAAGATACGCTTGGCGGCTTTCCAATGACTCTCATGAGGCTCCTGTGAGAAGCGAGAGACAAGTCCAACCGCAAAGGAAATATCGACGACTATGTGTCAAGTACAAAAGACCGCCAACCAACCGACAGGTAGGATCAATCAGAGGTAGGCAACTGGAAGAAAGACAACACCTGACTGGAATGGAGTAGGGGAAGGCTTGCAATCAGCCATGCCAAATCTCTGAAGCAAATCAAGAGCATACTTTGTTGGAAAATGAAGATCCCCTCAGAAGTCTGATGAATCTGAAGACCAAGGAAGTAATGCAAAAGACCAAGGTCGGTCATATCAAACCGCTCCATCAATGCTCGCTGTGTACTCTGAATCATGGAAGTAGAACTCCCTGTGAGAATCAAATCATCCACATAGAGCACAAGGATAAGTAGATCCTCTCCATGTCTCTGTGTATAAACTGTGGGATCGGAATGGCAGCGAGTGTAACCGGAAGCAAGCAAGAAACTATCCATCTTCTCATACCAAGCCCGAGGGGCTTGTTTGAGACCATACAATGAACGTCGAAGTCTACAAACAAGTGAAGAGTCTTGCACAAAACCTGGTGGCTGCTCCATATAGATCTCCTCATGAAGATCCCCATGCAAGAAAGCACTCTTCACATCCATCTGATATACTGACCATCCCTGAGATGCAGCTATAGAAAGGACAAGGCGAATAGAATCCATCTTGGCAATAGGAGCAAAGGTCTCGGAATAGTCAATCCCTTCAACCTGAGAAAACCCCTTTGCAACAAGACGAGCCTTGTACTTGTCAATGGAACCATCTGCTGCATACTTGGTACGATACACCCACTTGCATCGAACCAACTTTCTTCCCTTGGGAAGAGGCACAAGATCCCAAGTATGATTCTTCATCAAAGAAGAATACTCATCATCCATAGCACTATCCCACTCTGGAATACCTGAAGCATCTGAAAACTTTGAGGATCATCTGAAACTGCATGACTCAAAAGACTAATTCCAGAAGTCTGAGAACGAGTGCGGCGAGTGTCTGTGGGATCACCAACAAGAGGACCAGCCTCCTCAAGAGTAACTCGAGCCCATCGTGGCCTAGTGGGTGAGTGAGGAGGAGGTTCATCAAGACCATCATCAAAATCTTCCTCAAGTAGCAAAGTAGAATCAACTGAAGAAGACTGAGTAGGTTGTGATGAAGAAGAAGTTGAAGGAGGATCTGGCTGGGTGAAGGTCTCAGAAAACTGAACATCACGTCGGAAATGAACCTCTCATGTGTCAGGATCAAACAATTTGTATGCCTTCACATCCTCACAATAGCCAACAAAGATATAACGCTGACTCTTCTTCTCCATGGATTTACGCCGACCATTCGGAATGAATTCCCAAGCCTCACTACCGAATACTCTGAAGAAGGAAACATTTGGCTTGCGATGAGACCAAGCCTCCTCAGGGGTCATATTTCGTACTGCCTTGTGGGGCATACGATTCTGAATATAATTGGCACAATTGACAGCTTCAGCCCAAAAGGCGAGAGCCATGGACCTAGACTGAATCATACAATTGGCCATTTCCCTGAGAGTCCTGTTCTTTCTCTCCACCACACCATTCTGCTGAGGAGTGTAAGGAACTGTGTGCTGATGAAGAATACCATTCGCACTGCAAAAATCCTGAAATGCCTGGTTGACATACTCCCCCCCATTATCTGTGCGTATCTGTCGAAGAGAAAAACCTGACTGCTTCTCCACAAATAGTTTGAAGGTCTTGAAATTGGTGAGGACTTCACTCTTGAGCTTCAAAAAATATACCCAAGTCCGGCGGGAAAAATCATCAATGAATGTTAGCACATACTTGGCCCCTGAAAAAGAAGGAGTTGGGAATGACATAAGATCACCATGAACCAACTCAAGGGGTGTGGTTGCACGTGTTGCTTGACCCTTAGGAAAAGGATCTTGATGTTTCTTGCCAAGAACACATCCTTGACAGACACCATCTGTGCAAGTGATCTTTGGAAGACCAACCACCAAGTTGTGTGCTTTCATTTGCTGAAGATATCTATAATTCAAGTGCCCAAATCTCTCATGCCAAAGCTTGCTCATTGAATCAGCATGAGCAACAAAACATGAACCTGATGTAGACTCAAATCCATCAAATCGATACAAATGATTCTCATGATCAACTACTCCTATTGCGACAACCTTCTCAGGATCTTGTAACTGTCTAATAGTCACATTTTGTGGAGAAAACTCAACTAACTTCCCATCTCCAGAATGACAAATCTGATATACGGAAAGAAGATTCGCTGAAATATCAGGAACAAGTGAAACATCCTCAATGCACCCATCTAGCATTTGAACGGAGCCTGTCCCCAAAACTGGAATCTGTGAAGAGTTCCCAACTGCAATCTGAGAAGTAGAAGTATGAACTATGGAATCAAGTAAATCTCATGAATTTGTCATGTGATGTGAGGCACCTGAATCAAGAATCCAACTATCTGAAGGTGAATGCATAGCTCGTGCAGAAAGAGCTTGCCCTTTGCCCATGGAAGAAGGCTTAGCCACTGAAATATTGTGCTTCTTCATGGCTTCCTCTAAGGCCTCTAATCTCTTAAAGCAATGAGATGCATCATGTCCAGTTTTGCCACAAAATGAACAAGGATCTCCGTTCTTTTTCTTGGACTTGGAGGAAGAATCTCCAGAGGTAGAAGAAGAAGGAGATTGAGTGGACTTCTGATTGTTCTTCGGCTTTGGTTTGGAGGGATTCTCACTACCAGAAGATGATTCTGCTTTGGGCTTCTTCTTGTTCTTTCCTTTACCCTTGGATGTTTGAGCCATTAGAGCATGATTCTTAGAATTAGGTAAGGCATCCAACTGAATTAACTTGGCCTCCTCCCTAGTAAGACGCTCACGAAACAACTCAAATGTAGGCATTTTGTAATCTTTCCCTATTGCATCCATAGTTGAATAGAAAGTAGAAGAAAACACTTGATAAGGCCCCTTTAACTTAGACAGAATCAAGAAGATACATTCATCACTAGATACATCACGTCCACATCCTTTCAACTGTGACAAAACCATTTTGAATTGAGCAAGAAAATCTTGCATTGAAGGAAACGTATCTGGAGAGAGGGATTGAAGTTCTGCTTGAAGTTGCAAGGTTCTGAAATGATTTACTTTACCATACAATTCTTCAAGTTTGTCCCAAACATTCTTAGGTGTTTTGCACTCCGAAATATGAAACAACAGATTATCAGATACATGTAAGCCAATGAGACCTTTTGCTTCATCCATTTTACATCTATGGACAAAATTTTCATAATCCCTTGTAAATTCAGGTTGTTCTGCATCTAACATTACCCATAGACCTTTAGATTGCAATAATTGTGTCATTTTTAGCTTCCATGTATGATAATTGTGTGGAGTGAGTGGTTCAATTTTCCTTAGATCCGCCATGAATCACCAAAAGAAAAGGACAATGTGGCACTTAAATTGTGCCTTTCACCCCCCCAGAATGTATTAAAACTGATTTTGCAACCCCCCCAGCAAATTACAATGAACAAATCTTGCAATTTTTACAAGTGACAAGCTCAAATCAACCGTTTATAACACACGGTGATTTTTACAATTTTTCAGAAAAAAGAGCTTGCAAAGCTGAAAATAGAGGTTACAAACAGATTCCTTGCGATTTTCTGATCAATTTCAAAAAAAGTTTGCCAAATTTCGACTTCGTTGGCAAAAGTTACATAAAAAACGAGCAATAAATGCACTTGTACCTTCAAGCTAAAAAATCTGGCAAAAAATGGAAAAATCTGGAAAAATAACCTGCACCACTGCGAAGTTCGTCGAACTAGCATTCCGACGATATCTTGTTTGCGAAAATCCGATGTCGTGGCGAAAAGTTATGCAAAAATGAAAAAAAATGCCTATTTTAGGCACTTTGAAGGCTAACAGGGAGCAAAAAAAAGCCCTCGGGGGCTGGCGTTCGGTCACCCACGTGACCAGGCGCTGACAGTCTGCAGAAAAAATTCTGCACGGTTTACCCGCTGGCGGTTTTCGTCGGCGGTCGGCGGTGTGACCGGGCGGTCTGCACGCGGTCGCGGTCGGCGGTGGAGACCGCTGGCGGTTGTCGGGGGACTGGCCGCTGGCGGCTCTGCTTCCGAAGGCAGTTTATAAACCGCCAACTGGCGGTAACCGGTGGCTGGCGGCTCTTAGGCCGTTGGAGACTGCGGAGGTTAGGCCGTCGTTGGTTTAAATAAAACCACGGAAAAAACAGTCCGCAGAAATCTGCGGATTTCTTAAACCCACCGGCGCTTAAAAGCGCTTTGAAAATATATTTTTTTTGAATTTTTTTTTTTTTTAATAAATAAAAATGCCGACCGAAATAAAAAGCCGAAATTTAATTATTTTTTTTGAAAAAATTTCTGACGACGTCGTACCTGCGCAGGGGGGCCGTACGGCCGCTTCTGCTAAAAAAATTTTGCCCCGAAGACAACTTTTGCCGTATATAGGCAAATTATATATCAAAAAAATTGGAAACGGCCACCCGGACGCAATGGCAGACTTATTTTTGGCTCAAAGTGCTCTTGTAAAAAGTTGTTCACCAGATCTGAGCTCGAAACCCTTCTTTGCCACAGCGGCAAATGGTGACGAAATTAAGTGAAACAAAAGCCAGATCTGACTTTTTCGAGCCTCCTGGACGCAATAGGACAGCGTAAAATGCTGCCACTATAGCCAAAAGCGCTGCAATCACCAGATCTCACCAAAAAAGCAAGCATGCAATATAGGATACAAGAACTCAAAAAATGACAATAGAAATTGATGGAAACTCTCTAATAAAGAAATGGAAGGGGCTTGCCAGATTCAAGGCTCTGATACCATGTTGGAGTTAGCAACCCAAGATCTTCAATCTGCAACGCCAAAGAACCTCCACAAGAGATAGAGAGAAGCAACAATGGAAGATGCTATTCCACCAAACAAGGATTGCAATATGATACAATATGATCAATGCAATACTATACAATGCTATATGCCATCTATTAACAAATATGCTAGAGATGCCTTGCTTATAAAGGCAAGGATGAGAGATAGGATAAGACAAGATCATGACAAGTGTCTTAATCCTATCACATGAGACAACTAACTCATAACTACCTAGGAAAGTGGAAATTCTAGATAAGACAACTAATACTTATCTAGATATGACAACTAATATCCTAAGTAAACTTAACATGTGAATTAAGTCCCCTAAGTCCCTAGTAAAGGAATAAACTAGGTACAAGACTTATTCACACCAACAGATATAGGGTGTCAGCGATAAGAGTGTAGCGAGCAGATTGGTAGATAAAGTTGCATTTTTGGTTATGGGATAAATCGGGTGGTAAGATATCGTCTTTGAGATAGGCATAAATTTTTCCATACCAAGGTGAATCGGATCCTACTAAGTGGCAAATGATTTGGCTTTCAGGTGTGTCATAAGCAGGTGTAAATGATTGTTCCACTAGAAATTTATAACGATTTTGAGTTTCTGGGAGTTGTAACAATGATGCGATCATAGCCATGGTGTCAGCTACTTTATTATCAAGCCTTGGAATTTGTGTAAATTTGATGTCCATAAAGTATTTCTTGAAGTCATCCATCATCTTTTTATAAGGCAATAGTTTTTCATCTTTGGTTTGATAATCATCATTGATCTGATTGATGACTAGCTGTGAATCACCATACACCTGTAGTTCTGTAATTCTCCATTCCAGTGCTATTTTGAGTCTAGTGATCAATGCTTCATATTCAGCTATGTTGTTTGTGCATGGAAACATCAACCTATATGAACGAAGAATGGTGTGTCCTTGAGGGGTGATGAAAAGTATGCCTGCCCCCGATCCATGTTGAGTGAAAGAACCATCGAAATATAAAGACCATGGTTGTTTAGATTCTGCAGTAAAAACATCAGCTTCTGGAAATTCAATGTGCAGAGGATGATCTGCTTGTAATGGTGCTTCAGCTAGTTGATCAGCGATAACTTGTCCTTTGATTGCCTTGCAATCAACATAATGTATGTCAAACTCACTTAGAATCATTACCCACTTTGCTAACCTTCCTGTTAATGATGCTTTGCTCAATAAATACTTGAGTGGATCAATCTTCGAAACCAAATTGACTGTATGGGTCAACATGTAATGTTGAAACTTTTGTGAAGCAAAGACTACTGCTAGACAAGCCTTCTCAATAGAAGTGTAGTTGAGCTCATGACTTGTTAATGTTCTACTGATGTAGTAGATTGCACGTTCCTTTCCTGTAGAGTCTTCTTGTGCTAGCAGTGCCCCTAGAGATGTTTCTGTTGCCGCAATGTATAAGATTAGTGGTTTGTCTGGATTTGGTGGTATGAGAATTGGTGGAGTCATCAAATATTGTTTAATTTGCTGAAAAGCCAATTCACATTTGTCATCCCACTTGAAAGGAACATTTTAATGCAGTAGATGTGTGAAAGGTAAACTTTTATCGGCCAATTGTGCAATAAACCTTCGTATTGATTGAAGTCATCCTTGTAATGATCTCAACTAACTGATGTTCTTTGGTGGAGGCATTTCCATGATTTCTTATACTTTTGCAGGATCTACTTCAATTCCTTTTTCTGACACAATGTATCCCAAGAGTTTTCTTGATTTGACCCCAAAAACACATTTCTTAGGGTTAAGATGAACTTTGAATTTCTCTAATCTACAAATATTTTGGATAATATTTCAAGATGTCCTTCTCTGGTGTATGATTTTTCCAATATGTCATCCACATAATCTTCCATGAAGACATGCATCATGTCATGAAAGATTGTAGTCATGGCTCTTTGATAAGTAGCCCCAACATTCTTCAGACCAAAAGGCATGATGTTCAAACAATAAGTTCCCCATGGACATGTAAAAGCTATTTTCTCCTGGTCTTCAGGTGCAATCTTGATTTGGTTGTAACCAAAAAAACCATCCATTAATGAATACATGGCATGGCCAGCTATTAGATCAACTATGGTGTCGATATTTGGCAGTGGGAAATCATCTTTAGGACATGCTTTATTGAGATCTCTGAAATCTATACATATTCTGACAGTTTTATCTGGCTTGGATATAGGAACAATGTTGGAAATCCATTCTGCATAGTCGATTGGTCTTATGAAGCCCACATCAAGGAGTTTCTTAGTTCTTCCTTAACCAATAATGCAACATGAGGGTGCATCTTTCTGATTTTTTGTTTCACCGGCTTGGTCCTTGGTTTGATGGAAAAGTGATGCATGATAAGATCAGGATCAAGACCAAGCATGTCAGCGTAAGACCATGCAAAATTGACTTGATTTGCTTTCAGGAATTCCATGAACTCTGGAATTTCTTTCTTTGTCATTGATGCAGCTAGCTGTAAAATTCTTGGTTTGTCAGAAGTCTCAAGATCCACAACATTTGTAGGCTCAATCAAAATAGGTGATCACTCATGGTAGTGCTCTGGGAGAGTGTCAAGATTCCCATTGTCGCGTGCCTCAAAAAGGTTTTCACCATCTGATACACTCTTTATTTTATCTTTTGTTTGATCTAATACTGCCAGATTCTGGTTTTCACCATTAGATCTTTCTTTTTTGTTTTTACTTTTGCAGCTGGGAGACTTGACACTCTCCTGATCAAAAAATTTATGTCAAAAATCGCTGGTGGAACAATCATTCGTATCATCTGTGGAAAGGAAGTTTACGATAGCTTCATTAGTTGGAAACATAGGTATATTGATAGGTTCGGATGAATCCCAATTAATGAGATCAGGATAAATCAAGGGTATAGGATCATCAAGTTGTGTGAAATCGGCTATAGTTATGGTCATAATGGAGTGGTCGGTAGGATCCGAGGTATGAGGTGAGTCAATGATGATATTGTCCTCATGATAGCCTTGTTCGTTTAGATCTGACTCATTATCACTAGAATCATAGTTGATTTGTGGTTCAGATTCTTGTGGTTGGGACCCTGACCCTTCACCTTCAATTAGAGTTGGGGTGTACTGGTGTATTACATCAACCTCTTTATCTCTCCAAAATTCATCATTGTAAATGGTGTCCCATTCATATTCAGCCAAGTCTGTTTCAGAATTGTTATCCATGAAATTATGAACTATTTTCAAGCATGCTTCTTATGAATCTGAGCTTTCTTGCAATGCGAAGACAACACCATGCAATTGTTTGGATGTGTTTTCTTTGGAGTGAGTATCATAACCTAATCCAATTTTCTCTTTTGCAACAAGTCTGCAAAGGTGAATAGGTTCAACTACTCCTTTCCTTTTTTCGATAGGACCTTCATCATAGCCCATCTTCTGCATGATTGAATACCTTTTTCCATATTTTTCCATGGGTAATTTGACATTAGAGACTACTTCATCTTCATCTTTATAGAGCCAATTTAAAAATTTTGTATCCTCTGGATTTTCCATGGGGAATTTTTCTTTGATGAATTGTCCATTAAATTTTGTAATTGGCTCTATTGGTGTTTGCTTTGATGTTGATGTTGCTGATATTTGATGTTCCTTGATAGATGGTTGTCCATGTGATCGAGGTGATGTAGGTGAATTGGCAAGACAAAGAGAGTATTCTCCAACTCCATGATCCTTGAATTTCATCTTTTTGTCAAAACTATTGGTCAATTGATTGATTTGTGTGTCAATCTTTAGAGAAGTCCTAGCATGAGCTTCTTGATTGTTAGGGACCAAAGTATCTTGACTGGCTTTCATGTTGGAACAAGTTTGGATATTGGAATTATCAGCTGATATCGTGATTTCTTGTCCATCATAAGGAAACTTTAGACATTGATGATAAGTTGATGGGACAGCTTGCATTTCATGGATCCAAGGACGACCCAACAAGATGTTATATGCAAGATCATGGTCTAGTACTTGACAAAAAGTATTCTTTATGACAGGACCCACTCTGATTGGCAGCATGATTAGACCTTTGGATGCTCTTTCTTCATCATCATAAGCTTTCATGGTAATTTTTCTTCTGAAATCAATGGAGTCCTTAGACAATCCTAAGGCTTTAACCAATTTCATGGTACAGATGTTCAAACCAACACCTCCATCTATTAGAACTTGTTTGATACGAAACTTGTGAATCATGACCTCTAAGTACAATGATGAGTTATGGGGATGAGTTATGGAATCACCATCTTTTTCAGAAAATGAAAGGCAAGTGGGTGAGGACAAATTTCCTACCATGGCTTGAAATTGATTCACATCCAAATCAGTAGATACATTGGTTTCAACGAGGGATTTTTCAAGAATTTCCTTATGGGCTAGGGAAATCTTCAATAGTTCCAAAATAGAAATTTGAGCGGGAGTTTTCTGAAGTTGATTGACCAAATCATATTGATGTTGAGGTGGGGGTTCAATGGATTTTGAAGAAGCACCTTTCAAGACAACTTTTTCCTGCGCTCTTGTTGTTGTGTTGACTTCTCTATATTCCACCTTCTGGTTGAATTTTATGACATTCACCCGCTCGTCATCCGCATAAAGATGATTAATTATATGATTATCATTGATGTGATTCACCTTTTTTTCAGAAGACTCACCCTTTTGATAATTAGGCAAAGGATTGCGGAATGCTTGGTGGTCTGCGTTGGTTTGTTGATTTCCTTCTATTGTGATGATGTCATTGTCGATCAAGTCTTGAATGGAATTTTTCAAGGCTTGGCAGTTGTTGGTGAGATGACCTTTACACCGATGATAATCACAATAGTACGCCTTATTCCATGATGGAGGCTTTACACTGGGTTCATAATTTCGTTGAGGCGACAAAGTAATAACATTTTTGGCCATCAACTCTTTGAATGTGGATTCTACAGATTGATCCAATGGAGTGAAAGTTCTTCTATTCAAGAAGAATGAAAATCTTGGTGGATTTGAATTCGATGTGTTCCCTAAAGAATTTGGATTGTTATTTGTTCCTCGGTAACCTTGGTTGTTGGAAATTCCTTGATGGGAAGTAGAGTTTTGATTTGTATTGTTCCTCCGAAGAGGAGGATTATTTCTGTGATTTGCAATTGAGTTGACATTGTTGTTGTGAGTGTTTGGAGTGCTGAGGACAAATGGCTTGGTTGAGGTATGATTTTCAAGTGCATGCTGTTGATAGGCTTGTCAAACAGGTCCCCTTCTGGCGTTGATAACTTGTAGGCTCCTGAACCGTAGAGTGCGATAACCACATAAGGACCTAGCCAATTTGGTTTGAACTTTCCTTTCTTCTCTCTGTCTTGCTAATTGTGTAGGTTCTCTTTCAGAACAAGATCACCCACCTGAAAAGTACGTGGCTTTACTTTGTGGTTATAGCTGCGAGACATCATTTGTTGATAAGCTTTCAAATGATCAGCTGCTCTTTGTCTCTTCTCATCTAGAAGTTCAAGCTCTTGGAGTTGGAAAATTTTGTATTCATCATCTGTTGTAAGGCCTTTCAATGATACTCTGAGTGAGGGAATCTCAACTTCTAAGGGCAATATGGATTCTGCTCCATAGACAATGGCAAATGGCGTTGCTCCTATTGGTGTGCAGACACTGGTTCTATAGGCCCACAAAGTGAGTTGAGTTGAGCAGGCCGCCGTACTTCCACGAATCATTCTGATCTTTTCAAGATTTTTCAATATTGGCTGAGGCCTCCTTGGCCATTCCCTTGTGGATAGTAAGGTGTTGAATATCATGTTGTGTAGAATCTCTCCTGGGATTCATCAACATCCTAATTCTTGAATGGTCATCCATTATCCGTGATAATGGAGTTGAGAATGCCATACTGACAAATGATATAGTTAAGTATGAATGATGATATTTGTTTTCTAGTAACCTTAGTGAGAGGTCCTGCCTCAATCCATTTGGTAAAATACTTTGTTCATGATGATGAATTTATGTCCATTTGATGAAGAAGGATGAATCTTGCCCACTAGATCTAACCCCCATTGAGAAAATGGCCAGGTTGGTGTGAATGGTTGAAGTTCTTGTGTAGGAGCATGAATGAGATTCCCATGAATCTGACATTTTGAGCATGTTTTCACAAAAGTGAATGATTCCCTCTCCATTGTAGGCCAGTAGTAACCCATTCTAATCAATTTTTTGGATAAGGTCAGTCCACTCGAATGAGTACCACAGATGCCACCATGAACTTCTTGTAAAGCTTTGTCAGATTCCTCACGTTCAAGACATCGGAGTAAAGTACCATCAAGACCACGGTGATATAGGGTGTCAGCGATAAGAGTGTAGCGAGCAGATTGGTAGATAAAGTTGCGTTTTTGGTTATGGGATAAATCGGGTGGTAAGATATCGTCTTTGAGATAGGCATAAATTTTTCCATACCAAGGTGAATCGGATCCTACTAAGTGGCAAATGATTTGGCTTTCAGGTGTGTCATAAGCAGGTGTAAATGATTGTTCCACTAGAAATTTATAACGATTTTGAGTTTCTGGGAGTTGTAACAATGATGCGATCGTAGCCATGGTGACAGCTGCTTTATTATCAAGCCTTGGAATTTGTGTAAATTTGATGTCCATAAAGTATTTCTTGAATTCATCCATCATCTTTTTATAAGGCAACAGTTTGTCATCTTTGGTTTGATAATCATCATTGATCTGATTGATGACTAGCTGTGAATCACCATACACCTATAGTTCTGTAATTCTCCATTCCAGTGCTATTTTGAGTCTAGTGATCAATGCTTCATATTCAGCTATGTTGTTTGTGCATGGAAACATCAACCTATATGAACGAGGAATGGTGTGTCCTTGAGGGGTGATGAAAAGTATGCCTGCCCCCGATCCATGTTGAGTGAAAGAACCATCAAAATATAAAGACCATGGTTGTTTAGATTCTGCAGTAAAAACATCAGCTTCTGGAAATTCAATGTGCAGAGGATGATCTGCTTGTAATGGTGCTTCAGCTAGTTGATCAGCGATAACTTGTCCTTTGATTGCCTTGCGATCAACATAATGTATGTCAAACTCACTTAGAATCATTACCCACTTTGCTAACCTTCCTGTTAATGATGCTTTGCTCAATAAATACTTGAGTGGATCAATCTTCAAAACCAAATTGACTTTATGGGTCAGCATGTAATGTTGAAGCTTTTGTGAAGCAAAGACTACTGCTAGACAAGCCTTCTCAATAGAAGTGTAGTTGAGCTCATGACTTTTTAATGTTCTACTGATGTAGTAGATTACACATTCCTTTCCTGTAGAGTCTTCTTGTGCTAGCAGTGCCGCTAGAGATGTTTCTGTTGCCGCAATGTATAAGATTAGTGGTTTGTCTGGATTTGGTGGTATGAGAATTGGTGGAGTCATCAAATATTGTTTAATTTGCTAAAAAGACAATTCACATTTTTCATCCCACTTGAAAGGAACATTTTTATGCAGTAGATGTGTGAAAGGTAAACTTTTATCGGCCAATTGTGCAATAAACCTTCGTATTGATTGAAGTCGTCCTTGTAATGATCTCAACTGACTGATGTTCTTTGGTGGAGGCATTTCCATGATTTCTTATACTTTTGTAGGATCTACTTCAATTCCTTTTTCTGACACGATGTATCCCAAGAGTTTTCCTGATTTGACCCCAAAAACACATTTCTTAGGGTTAAGATGAACTTTGAATTTCTCTAATCTTACAAATATTTTGGATAATATTTCAAGATGTCCTTCTCTGGTGTATGATTTTTCCAATATGTCATCCACATAATCTTCCATGAAGACATGCATCATGTCATGAAAGATTGTAGTCATGGCTCTTTGATAAGTAGCCCCAACATTCTTCAGACCAAAAGGCATGATGTTCCAACAATAAGTTCCCCATGGACATGTAAAAGCTATTTTCTCCTGGTCTTCAGGTGCAATCTTGATTTGGTTGTAACCAAAAAAGCCATCCATTAATGAATACATGGCATGGCCAGCTATTAGATCAACTATGGTGTCGATATTTGGCAGTGGGAAATCATCTTTAGGACATGCTTTATTGAGATCTCTGAAATCTGTACATATTCTGATAGTTTTATCTGGCTTGGATATAGGAACAATGTTGGAAATCCATTTTGCATAGTCGATTGGTCTTATTAAGCCCACATCAAGGAGTTTTCTTAGTTCTTCCTTAACCAATAATGCAACATGAGGGTGCATCTTTCTGATTTTTTGTTTCACCGGCTTGGTCCTTGGTTTGATGGACAAGTGATGCATGATAAGATCAGGATCAAGACCAAGCATGTCAGCGTAAGACCACGCAAAATTGACTTGATTTGCTTTCAGGAATTCCATGAACTCTGGAATTTCTTTCTTTTTCATTGATGCAGCTAGCTGTAAAATTCTTGGTTTGTCAGAAGTCTCAAGATCCACAACATTTGTAGGCTCAATCAAAATAGGTGATCACTCATGGTAGTGCTCTGGGAGAGTGTCAAGATTCCCATTGTCTCGTGCCTCAAAAAGGTTTTCACCATCTGATACACTCTTTATTTTATCTTTTGTTTGGGTATCACTTGATTTGGTTTCTGTTAGATCAACATTTTGAGGGCCTGACATCTACGTCAAAGCATACGTAAAGTATCCTTCAATTGGAACAATCATTTGTATCATCTGTGGAAAGGAAGTTTATGATAGCTTCATCACTTGGAAACATAGGTATATTGATAGGTTCGGATGAATCCCAATCAATGAGATCAGGATAAATCAAGGGTATAGGATCATCAGGTTGTGTGAAATCAGCTATGGTCATGGTCATAATGGAGTGGTCGGTAGGATCCGAGGTATGAGGTGAGTCAATGATGATACTGTCCTCATGATAGTCTTGTTCGTTTAGATCTGACTCATTATCACTAGAATCATAGTTGATTTGTGGTTCAAATTCTTGTGGTTGGGACCCTGACCCTTCACCTTCAATTAGAGTTGGGGCGTACTAGTGTATTACATCAACCTCTTTATCTCTCCAGAATTCATCATTGTAAATGGTGTCCCATTCATATTCAGCCAAGTCTGTTTCAGAATTGTTATCCATGAAATTATGAACTATTTTCAAGCATGCTTCTTATGAATCTGAGCTTTCTTGCAATGCGAAGACAACACCATGCAATTGTTTGGATGTGTTTTCTTTGGAGTGAGTATCATAACCTAATCCAATTTTCTCTTTTGCAGCAAGTCTGCGAAGGTGAATAGGTTCAACTACTCCTTTCCTTTTTTCGATAGGACCTTCATCATAGCCCATCTTCTGCATGATTGAATACCTTTTTCCATATTTTTCCATGGGTAATTTGACATTAGAGACTACTTCATCTTCATCTTTATAGAACCAATTTAAAAATTTTGTATCCTCTGGATTTTCCATGGGGAATTTTTCTTTGATGAATTGTCCATTAAATTTTGTAATTGGCTCTATTGGTGTTTGCTTTGATGTTGATGCTACTGATATTTGATGTTCCTTGATAGATGGTTTTCCATGTGATCGAGGTTATGTAGGTGAATTGGCAAGACAAAGAGAGTATTCTCCAACTCCATGATCCTTGAATTTCATCTTTTTGTCAAAACTATTGGTCAATTGATTGATTTGTGTGTCAATCTTTAGAGAAGTCCTAGCATGAGCTTCTTGATTGTTAGGGACCAAAGTATCTTGACTGGCTTTCATGTTGGAACAAGTTTGGATATTGGAATTATCAGCTGATATCGTGATTTCTTGTCCATCATAAGGAAACTTTAGACATTGATGATAAGTTGATGGGACAGCTTGCATTTCATGGATCCAAGGACGACCCAACAAGATGTTATATGCAAGATCATGGTCTAGTACTTGACAAAAAGTATTCTTTATGACAGGACCCACTCTGATTGGCAGCATGATTAGACCTTTGGATGCTCTTTCTTCATCATCATAAGCTTTCATGGTAATTTTTCTTCTGAAATCAATGGAGTCCTTAGACAATCCTAAGGCTTTAACCAATTTCATGGTACAGATGTTCAAACCAACACCTCCATCTATTAGAACTTGTTTGATACGAAACTTGTGAATCATGACCTCTAAGTACAATGATGAGTTATGGGGATGAGTTATGGAATAAGCCATCTTTTGGAAAATGAAAGGCAAATTGGGTGAGTTCATTCCTACCATGGCTTGAGTATCCATCCGGTAGATACATTGGTTTCATGAGGATTTTCAAGAAATTTCGCGGGCACAAGTCTTCGTAGTTCAAAATAAATTTGGCCGGGGAGTTTTTAGAAGTTGATTGACCAAATCATATTGATGTTGAGGTGGGGGTTCAATGGATTTTGAAGAAGCACCTTTCAAGACAACTTTTTCCTGCGCTCTTGTTGTTGTGTTGACTTCTCTATATTCCACCTTCTGGTTGACTTTTATGACATTCACCCGCTCGTCATCCGCATAAAGATGATTAATTATATGATTATCATTGATGTGATTCACCTTTTTTTCAGAAGACTCACCCTTTTGATAATTAGGCAAAGGATTGCGGAATGCTTGGTGGTCTGCGTTGGTTTGTTGATTTCCTTCTATTGTGATGATGTCATTGTCGATCAAGTCTTGAATGGAATTTTTCAAGGCTTGGCAGTTGTTGGTGCGATGACCTTTACACTGATGATAATCACAATAGTACACCTTATTCCATGATGGAGGCTTTACACTGGGTTCATAATTTTGTTGAGGCGACAAAGTAATAACATTTTTGGCCATCAACTCTTTGAATATGGATTCTACAGATTGATCCAATGGAGTGAAAGTTCTTCTATTCAAGAAGAATGAAAATCTTGGTGGATTTGAATTCGAGGTGTTCCCTAAAGAATTGGGATTGTTATTTGTTCCTCGGTAACCTTGGTTGTTGGAAATTCCTTGATGGGAAGTAGAGTTTTGATTTGTATTGTTCCTCGGAAGAGGAGGATTATTTCTGTGATTTGCAATTGAGTTGACATTGTTGTTGTGAGTGTTTGGAGTGCTGAGGACAAATGGCTTGGTTGAGGTATGATTTGCATCAACAACACCATTGTTCACCATATTTTTGTTGCGAGTCCAAAATTTAGATTTTTCCTGATTATTGTGATGGTTGGATGAGCTGAGGTTTTCTTTGTGATGCTTTATTATCCCTCTTTTGACCAAAGCATTTTCAATAATTAAGGCATATTCAATCATTTTCTCAAAAGAAGAAGGACAATGTAAGTTCAAATGATAGCTCATCTCTGAATTTTAACTGTTAATGAAAGTAACCATCTTTTCCTTTTCAGGAATATGACGTGGATACCTAGAGAACATTCTTCTCCATCTTTGAAGAAATGTAATGAAGGATTCACCAGGTTTTTGTGCAACTTTGCAAAGATCTATCATGGTGATCAGGTGTTGTATGTTGTAAGCATATTGTGATATGAATAGGTGGATCAATTCTTCAAATGTCCTGATGGGAGGTGTAATCTTAGATAACTATTCCATAGAGTTAACTCCAAGGCTCCTAGGAAACAATCACAATAAATAAGTATCTTCATGAGAAAATTCCAATGTCATGTTCCTAACGTCTCTAACGTGATCAATTGGATCTATTTTCCCATTATAGCAATCAAATTTTGGCATTTCACAATGCTTGGTAAAAGGAATCATGTTTAGACTTCGGTCAAAAGGATAAGGACAAATGTCCTCATGAGTGTATTTATTCGTGGTTGTTCCCCCTTATAGTTATTTAACTTGTCCTTGAAGTGCCTTGATTTGTTGGGTCAAGGCACTAAGATCAAAAAGGGGTGTCTCTTCAGGTTTGTTTTTCAAATTTTCATTATTAAAATCATGAGGCAACTTAGCCCCTTGTTTGGCTAGATAGTGAAAATATTTTTCCTTGTCTCGCTGCAAGATCTTTTCAATGGCTTTATGGAATTTTGGATCTTGCTCAGCCTCTCTAAGATGTTCCTCATCTTGTTCCTCACCACTATCTATTTGTGTTCTGTTCATGTCTTTGTATTGATGGAACGGATTTTCTTCTCTGTTATCTGTATCTTTGTCAAAAAGTGGATTACGATTCATGATGTAAAGAGGATTGATAATTTCACCCTCTTCTTGAATGTTTTGAGTATGTCCTTCTTGTTGAATTTCATCCTTCAATTTATTGAATTGGGATCTTGTGAAGATAGGCATATGATTTTGAAAAATTCTTCTAGACTTAGATCACGATTTTGACAAGTGCGATGATAATGATCTAATAAGATGTAGAATCTTATGATATGATCAAGGATGCTCCTAATTTATTGATTGTGGCTTCCAATTGATGAAGGATTTCAGAATCCTATTGGGGAAGTTGAACCAAAAATTAGAAAGTTGTTTGAGAGATGCACTCTTAAAGTTTTGTTCTTTGTTTTTGAAGAAATGTTCTAAAATCAATGAAGGATTTGATTGGGATGTGAAGGATACTCTATAGAAGGTTGTGGCATGTTGTCAAATTGAAGAGGTTGATTATGATTATGCCATTGTGACAGAGCTAATCTATGATAATAAGCTCAAGAATCTAAGGGATCTGTAACATATTCATTAGTGAATCCTTTAACAAAATCCTGATATCTATGAAGAAATCCTCAATAGTGAAGCAAGACTTGTCGAATTTTGTACAAGAATTTTCTCTTTTGCAGTGTCTTCTTGTATCCTAATGGTTTGTTGGGTTTTTTGATTCTCTTAGACAATGATTTCTTGGGAAACTTTGTTGACTTCCAATCTCTAAGCATGGGAAAAATGTTGGTAGTGTTTTTGAATCAATGATATGAAAAACTCTTAAGTGGCTTTCAGTTGTTGTTCTTCATGTTCCTTTTGGATGATCTCTTTATTTGAATTAATGTAATGGAAGACACAAAAAACATTTTTGAAAATAGTTGTTCTTAAAACCCTATACTAACATGAAGTGTTTGATCAAGAAAATGTTTTTCATCAAATGTTTTCACAGGTTTTCCACATGAAAGACAATTCAGGCAGACTCACTCTTAATGCTCAAGTAGGTCATTCTAGTAATCAACAACCCACATCTTAGAATTGCGTCAACTCACACAGCCGTGTCAC
Organism: Sequoia sempervirens; assembly: GCA_007258455.2. Classification (NCBI taxonomy): domain Eukaryota; kingdom Viridiplantae; phylum Streptophyta; class Pinopsida; order Cupressales; family Cupressaceae; genus Sequoia; species Sequoia sempervirens. The sequence continues at coordinate 2,275 of VDFB02007428.1, read as the reverse complement.
CCCCAAAGGGGTGCCCATGTTTTTTGTCTTTTCTAGGTGCATACTCAGAGTTACGGAAGTGGATACCAGATCCCCTGAGCAAACGGTCCTTGGCAGTTATATGGTGACTGTCTTGGGAGCAGATTCTTCCCTCCCCTTGCACTGTGATTATTAGAATGTTTGGAAACTGACTCGGTTGGCCACTACACTAGGTTCATAGTAAGGATTTCCATTCGGTGCGGCAATAATAAACTCCCTCAGGAGACCTCCGAACCTTTAGAACAAAGGCTTTGGGGATGGTTATCTTGCACACTACCGGAAAAAGAGGGTTTCCCCAGATTTGCTTTAAATTTTATAGTGGGGCGGAATAGCCTGCCTTTGGCTTGAACCCACTTGAGTCGTTCCCGTAGGGTGAGTACTTTTTCCCACTACGGCAGACTCTCTAAAGGATATAATTAAAGCAGTAAAATTACATGGAAACTAAAAGGCAAGTCTGGTATTCTGATCACCCAGTTAAGGGGAGAGCATAGACCTATTGCCACATTCAAAGCAAGCACATATTCATTTTAAATCCCAAATCATAATGATCTAATCTAAGTGAAGATGTTGCTTCACTAAAAACAAGTTTGTTCAATTTTAACTGCAATATTCATTGTGTGGTGACTATCCTAGATTGCTTCATTTTATCCAGATTTGTCTACCCTAGGATTGCTTAATTATGAATTATGTGACTACCCTAGGATTGCTTCATTCTTTTAAAAGCCCTTACTGGTCACAGTTGCATCAGATCCAGTCAAATTATACTTAAGTTATAGATTACAAATGCAGAATTTAAAAGAAAAAAATGCTCTGCAGGATCTGTCAAGGGCTCTGCAGGATCTCTTAAGAGCACTACAAAATCTGTCAAGGGCGTTGCAGGATTTGTCAAGGGCTCTGCAGGATCTGTCAAGGGCGCTGCAGGATCTGTCAAGGGCATTGCAGGATCTCTCAAGGGCACTGTAGGATCTATCAAGGGCTCTGCAGGATTTGTCAAGAGTGCTGCAGGATCTATCAAGGGCTCTGCAGGATCTATCAAGGGCTCTGTAGGATCTATCAAGGGCTCTGCAGGATTTATCAAGGGCTCTGTAGGATCTGTCAAGGGCACTGCAGGATCTGTCAAGGGTGTTGTAGAATCTGTCAAGGGCACTAAACTAGTTGTAAACTGTGTTGAAGCATGTTTTATGTGCTAATCCGTTGTTTTTGGTTGTAACTTGTCATGAAAAACCTATAAAAAAATATTAAAATAGGGGCAAGAGCCCCACGGTGGGCACTATTTTATGGTGTGTGTGAAATATTGGATCAAATCTAAAATGAATTCAATAGCACAATCAATAAAACATTAAATCAAAGAAGCTAAAAGAAGATTAAATAAACAAATCAAACTCTCATTGCAGCTTCTCCCAAATCGCTTTATTGCTCTCTATCTCCAGCATTTTGTTGCATCAAATTGCTCTCAGATCAGTAGACCAATGCTCAACAAAATGACATCTAAAGAACAAGATTTAAAATGCATACTTATGCTAAATGCAAGATTATGCTATGATAAGAAATATTGCTAAAATGCTAAAATTGCAAGAATGTAAGCGTATGTTGTATTTGTTCTGTGTTGTAACCAATGCTTGGATTTGCACGTGCATTTATAGAGTTTTTTGAAGATTTTGATTAGCTGGTTTGGTCAACGACTATGATAATTCCTGACAGATCAAACGGTTGAAGATAGATGAGATTGAAGAGAAAATAGAAGAAAATGAATAAAGCCAGATTTTTCCATTTTAATGGAAGAGATAAGATGAGATGATTTAAAAATCATCTTTTTAGAAGAAAAATGGAAAGATTATGATAAGATAAATAATGAATTATCTAATTCAATTATTTATTTATGAGTGCATGTTGATTTTTCTTAAATAAATAAATATTTAAGATTTTGAGGAAATCAAAAGATTTCATAATTAAACAGAATATCTAATTATGATTTGAAAAAAGCAGAAAATCTTTAATTAAATAAAATATTTAATTAAATTTGAAAGAATGAAATTAATTAAATAAAAGTATTTAATTAATTAGAGGAAAGTTTTAAAATAGAAAGAAAAGAGATATTTAAATTTAATTAAAAATATTTAATTAAATTCAAAAGATGATAATTAACTTAAATAAATAAAATATATTTATTTAATTTAATCAAGTAGAATGTGGAATAATTAAATAAAATAGATCTATTTAATTATGGTGGGATGAATGAATACTATAATTAAATTAA
>VDFB02007426.1:0-15078 GCA_007258455.2 Sequoia sempervirens | reverse complement strand
TATTAAAACAATCATTTTCCCTCAACATGACAAGTCAAACAGGGCATTTATTGCTGTTTTTCCTTGTCCCCTTCTCAGCATTTATGGCAAAATTTGAATTCAAATTTTCCCCCTCTTGGGCACTCTTCCCAAATCTTGCACACACATTAACTAATCACATGATGACAAGTGTCCTCAATTCATTGGCTTGATTTTGATCCCACATTGGTCCATCTTCAACACTTGGCATTTTGAAAATCTTTAAATAGATCAAGATGATGAAATGCTATGAAGATGGAGATGATAAATGGACAAGATAAGTTCTCAAAGAGAATGACCTTGCATCAAATTGTGGAGATGATGGATTTGTGAAGAGATTGTGTAGGATTTGCTCAATGTTGAAGCCTCTCATTTATAGATTATCAAGTTGAAAGAATGCATATGAGAGAGCAATGTGGGATCAAAAACAAGCCAATGAGTTGAGGACACTTGTCAAGTGGTGATTGGTTAATGTGTGTGCAAGATTTGGGAAGAGTGCCCAAGAGGGGGAAATTTTGAATTCAAATTTGCAATTAATTTTGAGAGGGGGACAAGAAAGAAGAGCAATAAATGCCCTGTTTGACTTGTCATGTTGAGGGAAAATGATATTTTAATAAATCAATAAAATTGATTTATTGTGCAAGTGGCTAGGTCTAGATAATGCAAGTGGGATGTGATTAGCCTTAGATTAGGATTAGATGATGATCATGCTGATTAATGCTGATTAGATGATTTGACTTTCAAGACTTTGATATTCTGATTTATTTAAATCCAGAAAAGGATGGAAAGTGATTTAGGATTTGATTTAAATGGCTTTTTGATTTATTTAATTAAATGGATAATGCAGGATGAAGGTTGAATGATAAGGTTTATTTGATAAATGAATGGATGAAAATGCACTTGATTAATTGATGAATGGTCCTGATGCAATGTCTAGTTCGGTTAATGAATGATCCTGATCAAATGCAGAAGGTTAATTTTGCATGTCTACATATATATATATATATATATATATATATATATATATATATATATATATATATATATATATATATATATATATATATATATACATATATATATATAATCGAAGCATTAAATTAAAGCACGCATTGTGAGAAGGAATCACGCAACATAACAGGGCACTCGCGAACGAGTGATGCCATATTGTCCTTCATCACACCTATTCTAACAATTATAATATAACCAATAAATTAACATTTCTAACTAACAATCATCTCATAACATATTTAATTAAATCACTGCATCATATCATAATTTTGAAAATCAACTAATATAACCAACCATAATGTCATATGAAATAATCATGTCCATAATGAAATAACATCATCATCTAACGTCTAGCAAGCCAAATCAAACAATAACAGTATCATCACAGTATCCAACCAAAGCACAACAAATAATAAGTCTAAACAGTATGAGGGGTATTACAATGCTAGTTGGAATTGGGGAAGAAGGAGCCACATAATTAACCTGGTGCATACTTGTGGTGACTTGTGGATTGGTATAAGTTGGTATGGATGCTATGGTTGAAGGGGGAGGAACTTGAGGTCCTCCTTGGCTTGCAGCAATGTTTGCGGATTGGGTATTAGAAGAGGCATGTTTATTATAAATCTTAGCAATTCTCTTCATAACTTGCAAACCATCATCACTTTAAATTAAATGATGAAGGTTTTCAATTGCAGGTATGGTGGTGGTGGAAATGTTTTCAAGTGAAAAATATTGTTGTAAATGTGCAAAATCCTCATGAATATTAATGACCTTTTCTTGCGGGAGGGAGTTGTGTTGGGTGTCAACATTCATTGGATGGAAAGGTGAAGGCATAGAAGTGGTATTTTCAATACCTAATGCACCATTGTCCATACTTGGAGTAGGAGCTCTTGAGATCCCAAGGTCCACAACGAAAGTTCTATCACAGGAGGCAATGAGTCTAGAACTTTGTCTCACTAAAGTATTATCAATGGGGCACCAAACACTCATACAAGTACCACAAATATGGGGTGAATTTAAATGTCAAGTAATCTAGGAGTTATAAATGAAAATAACATAAATTATACTAACTGTAACAGAGAAATAACTATAGAAAACATAAATGTAGGATTTATGCCAGAAAATGTCTAAAAAATGTTTTGTAAAAAGTATAGAGGGACTAATTCGCCCAGGGTGGCAAATGAGTCCCAGTATGATATTTTTTTGTTTTAGAAATTTTAATGTGATTCTAATGTTGTTCATAATGAAATTAAGGATGCAGAATAAAGATTTTTAGCTTTTTCAATGATATGCAATGCAAAAATGAAATCTAAACAAAGATTTCACTTTAATGCAATATGAGAAGTCCTAGAATGCAAGAAAAAAAAATATGTTAATTGAATATTGATGCAAATGTAATCTAGGATGCAATATTTGAAGGAAATCATAAATGCAAAGTGTTCAAAATGGAGTTTCACCAAAATGAACTGTAGAGTTTTGGCACCAATGCACTTCTTTAAATCTTCTAGGGTTTTTCACCTAAAAGAAGAGAGGTAGGGCCAAAAATGCTAAGGGGTTCATTCAAATTATGTTATTTATGATGTTATCTAAGCTAAATGAAGTGAGCTAAATACAATTAAGTGATCTATATGAATGATTATGAATGAAAAAATAAGATTTAAAAAATAAGATTTAAACTATGAATGAAAAAGTAAGATTTAAACACTTCAAAACACTTCACAACATTTTAAGCCACATTACAATATAAAATCAAAGCAAGATGGACCAGACATCATGAAACGGGACCTAAAAGGCCATGAAAATGACAAGGGGCCATTTTTCTATGGCACACAATTGCTCTGCTAGCTTAATGATTGGATCCTCCTGGAGAGCCATCTGTAGCAATGTTTTATATTCCGGAATAGCCAAGATATCCCACAGGGACACATTAGCGGATGATTTTTTCAATTGTTCCACCACATTGAATGGTGGTAGATTTAGAGGCTTCTTCTCCTTATCTCTTGTTACAATAATTTCCCTTCACAACAGATATGATGTGCTACTGCAGAGGTATTGGTCGTCGGGTCAGAAGCACTTTTGGGCTGCAGACTGACTAGTTGCGAAATGATCGATTCGCTCATGAATCTCCTCTTTGAGTGAGTGTTCTAATTAGACTATACTTGTAGGGTTTTTGATGTGGATTCATCATTTGTGAACACTAACTTTTCTTCTTCCATTCATGAGAAGAGCGTGTGATCAGGATAAATATTTGTTTCTTGCTCCAAGGACAACAACTGCATTTGTGCGGTAAGCACTGTGTTTTCCATTTGCAGAGAGGCATATACATAACCTCCATGGTCCGACGTCGTGCCTTGACTATGCTGCTCTGCCACCTTTTGTTGTAGGTTCCCACGTGGGAAATTTTGAGGAGTATGTGAGTCACTGCAAGGGAAACACCAGGGGTTGGTGTCATTGACTAAATTGTTTTGCCCTGCTGTCAACTCTCTGCTTGAGCTTGGGTTGGCACTCTACAGTGGAGAAGGCACTAGTACTATTTGATTAGTTGTTGGTTCCTACGAACTAGTGTGAACGCCTCCTTGGAATTTTTTTTGTTGGTAAGAAGACCTTCTACCTTGATAATTCTGATAAGTTGGATTTAGAGGCGCAACCTGGTTCCGCTTGATGACAGTTATTTTATTGGCAATGGTCTACAACATTTTTGTGAACTCGGTCATCTCATCCTTTAAAGAGCTGGATGTAGAAGCAATGTTTTTTGGTGCATTCGAATATGTGTACATGGATTGGGGAGGTGCAAACACACTAGCAGATGAAATTTCCTGGGTGGAAGCTGATACTTCAAGGAATATAGGCATGGTGGGTTGAGGTGGAAACTTCCTGACATCTATCAGATTGTTCTCTGCTTTGACTATGATGTTGAATGCGTCTAGTAGTGTGGTTCTGCCAAGAGACTGGATCATCATCGAAATATCAAGGTTGATATATTTTAGGTAGAACATGAACACCAGCTCTGCCGGCGGGTGGATAGAGACCTAGATTCTTTTCCAAGTTATATGGAACTGGTTGTTGAAATCAGTCATGGCTTCATACGGGGCCCACTTTATGACTGACAACTGATGATATTGTGAAGAAATGTCTCCATCATTTGAAAATATTTCATAGAAAGGGTCTCTAAGTTGATCCCAAGTACCGATAGTATTAGCTTGCAGTGTACGGTACCAATCTAGTGCCTTTCCTCTGAAAGAGGTAGTGAACAACCTTAACACTACATTTTGGTTTGTAACTCCATGCACTAGACACATGTCTGCAACATCTTGTAGATGCTTAGATGGTGTTTTTGAGCCATCTCTAGTGAACTTAAGTATAACTTTCAGAGTAGAGGCTTTTAGAGTAGAGACCGAGATAGGAGCCCAAATGGCAGGTGCTACTAGTACTACAAGAGGACTTCTGGTGTCCCATGCCATAATTTTTGTTAGCAATAGGAAACATGGCTAGCAGAAGGGGCGAAGGAAGCGGGTCGTTCACTAATTGGGTCACGGCTTGTATTGTTTCCTAGTGGCGGCACTAATAGCCCAAGGTGATTCGCTATTTGGGACCTAGTAATAGGTCGATGGCTCATACACCCTCTTTGAATTTAGATTCATTTAAGCAATCCCACCGGGCATGCCAGAAAAAAGAAACTGTTGATACCAAAAATTGGCAAGGTAACAACCTTTATGGGAAACTCAGTTAATGGGGGAACTAATTGCGCTAAATTGAGTAACCTCCAAGTTTTTAAAGAAGCTGACTTCTTCTGTAATTGGGGTTTTGGAATGGAAAAATGAATTAGATATAAAAAATAAAGGTCTAACTAAGGCGATGCACCAAGATTTAGATATAAGGCATGGTAAATCTATCTTTTGATTACAATTTAAGGGCTCGTTTAGCAATCTGCTATGCTCCAAAATAACATAAATCAAAGATAAAGATCTGAAAAATTCATCTAATGAAATAAAATATTTTTCACACACATTCACTAAAGAGAGGAGTCAAAGACATGATATAAACCAACAAACTTGTATTAAAATCATAAAAGTTCTGCAAATGAACAATTCAGGACAATAATGGCACAATATCAATGTTTTATCAAATAACTTAAGAAAAATAGAGAGACTGAACAATGACATAGTCTGAAAGTCTCATACAATAATCTAAAAAAATTAAAAAAGGATTGGTGTCTTTTTCTAATTTTTTTGCTTCTTTGGAACTCATTTTCTGAAGCAAGAAGCAGTATATATAGCTAGCAATCCCATCACTTGGCAGGCTAGTAATGGAAAAAAAATTTATCTTGAGCAATGATGGCTGAAGTAATGATTTTCCTCGGCCGTTGTAATAGAAAAGATTTGGGCCATAACACATAGTCGCTACCCAGCCAGATGCATCCCCTACAAATGATGGCAGTGGTCCTGGAAAAATATCGTGCAGACAAGTGTCATTTACCTATGAAGGCAGTTAAGACATGCAATAGCATGTCGCAGCTTGTTACTTGCTCCATCCTTCCTTTTGATGAAGTCCTCGTGAAAGGGACATGTGGTGGCAGGTCACAGCTCATGGTTCACTTCTCCTTTTCTTCGATGAAAGCTTGCACTAGGAAGACACGTGGAAGCATTCTTTACTATCGGTGCCGACTATGGGGTCCGCCAAAAAATGCATGTGAATGAAAGCTACGTGGCACGCGGACAGGTTCTAATGAAAAAATGAAGGGAAGTAGCTATGAAGTCACCATGCATGGTGCAACGAATGGGCCGGTGACCATTAGTGACGAGGTCAGGGGTTCGACCCCCCGGCCAACTATTTTTGGTAACACATGAGTCAAAGACCAAAGGAGATTGCCACAGAGGTGCCACATGGTGCCACCTGATTGGGCCATGTGGAAGCCCCTGATTCGCTGCCAAAATACGTGGATTGTTGACTCAGCTTCACACTAGAGGACATGTGTTGACACCTCGTTCACCAAATATGGTGACGTCATCTGATGATTGTACTGCCAGCTCACCATGCCACGCCACGTACTACTGGTGTCATCGTATAGATGTCATGTTTCAACCACCGATTGGTCCATGTCATGTCCGTATGGTATAGACCCATCGAGTCAGCGTGTCGACGTCATGCTAACATCATCAACTGTACCATCTGGTCAACATGGCCAACTACAAAGTTTGACTTGTGATATCTTGGGCGTACAGACTCCATTTTCAACAAAATGAGTGTCGTTGGAAAGGTCTCGATGAGCTCTTTGATTTGGTGCCAATTTTGACTAATTCTGAGTCAACCATTTTTTTGCATTTCTGATGGCCTCAAGTACTAGTTTGACCAAAGTTTGATAGGCCATAACTTGAGCATACAGGCTCCTTTCGACTTCATTCAAGTTGTGTTGGAATCAGGATTCTGAGCTCTTTCTGATGGTGCTAAATTCTGGAGTGTTGGGGACACTTCAATTTTCACTAAAAAAGTATCCCCCTAGATCATTCATCTATCATGTCAAAGTCATCAATACTAAAGGGTTTGAATGATATGATTTCTCTAAGGTTGACCTTTTTTTGTTTCTTTTGATGTTTTTAGTTTCTTTGTTTTCATTTTATAATGAATGTTGAATGTAATACAATCTAATTGAACTATGAACTAATGCTGAAATTGAAAAGTGCAAGAAGCTAATTCTATGCACAGTTGCAATGAATGTAAATTATGCTACTTCTAATGATTTGAATGTAACAAAAAGAAAGCAAACTGAAATAGAAAAGTAACAACAATAAGTAGAAGCTTGAAAACTAGAAATTTAACTCTGTAAATATCAATTTAGAATTTGTACTGGGACTAATACACCCAAGGTGGCAAATGAGTCCTAGTAGGGATTTTTTTTTCAAATTTTTTTGATGTTTTTGGTTGGCTTTTATGTTTTCTATGTTGTATGATCTATATTTTTGATGCAAATGCAGAATTTGAATGATATTCAATCAAATTAGATGCAAAAATTCAACCTATATGAGCTTTCACTAATGCAAAATTTGAAACCCTAGAATGCAAACTAACCAATGTAAATCCTAATGCAATGTTAATGCAAGCAAGATCTAGGATAAAAATGCACTCTAAATCAGAAATTTAGTTTTCTAAATGTAGGTTCACCAAAATGGAATGGTGAAAAAGTGGTTAGGGAGATGTTAACATATGGTTTAGGACATAGAGCATACCCGCACTTTTCCAATTTCATTCGAGGGTAACCCTTGAGATCTCTTTACAATGGAGAAAGAGATATTCCTAAGGGTTGTTCTAGTGGTTGAATATGATCTAACGAGGGGTTCACCACCAAGTTTAGACTTGGAAAAGAAAATGAAATGCAAACTATAAAGAAAAACCCTAATTGAATATAAACTTGAACTAAATGACCTAGAAATGAATATAAATGAGAACAAAAAACTATAAAAATATAAGTGTGCACCTAAAAACTTGTAGAGGCTTGAATGAAGGTTGGAAATGTTGCTAATCCTAAAATTTTGACCTACTAGGACTCATTCGTCATTCTGGGAAAATCAGTCCTAGATCTAGATTTCTTCATAGAACTGGGTTTCAGACAAATGGGTATCCAATTCTGCAAAAATATCTAAAAAAACACCCATAGTGGGACTCATTCACCACTTGTGGTGAATAAGTCCAATTTAGATTTTCTGGAACTTCAAATTTCTGATATGCACCTCTCAGTTTGCTCTTTCTATTCCTTTGTGTTCCCGGATCTGAAACCTTGATTTAAGGGTTGTATGTGACCTTTTTGTGAAGATTATGACCTTGCAAATAAGGGGAAAACTCCAAAAATCTTGCAACCTAATCCTCAATGATCTTCAAGTCTTCAAAGCACCAAAATCTGCAATCACACAAAGAGAGAGAAAATGTGTTGATTGTTAGGGAATATGGGTTTTCCTTTGTCAAACCCCTTTTAGGTAATTAAACCAAATGATGAAATAAGATAATGAAGCATTAACATGAAATAATGCAATTAGAACCATTCCATGATAATGGATCTTGAATTTTTGCAACAATTGATGAAGAATCTATCCTTGAATGCCTTAGAAATGATCTTGAAAGCTATCTTGATGACCTTGTGAATACTTGGAGTGCTTAAATCTTGAGTGCTAGACTTGATAACATGAATTCTTGATGAAATAATAATTTGAGAGCTCATTTATATAGGCAATCCACTCAAATGACCATTAATTTGTTCCCCAAGGCCGACATAGAAGAAATTTAAACTTAAAACGTAGCTTTTCTCATTAAAACCTCAAAAATAGCTCAAATGGGACTCATTCACCCAGAGTGGCGAATGGGTCCCACAGAGGCTATTTTTCCAGCTAGAATGTCGGGGAGTCAAGAAATTAAGCTTATATGTTGATTTTGTTGGGTTTTTTTATTAAAATATGCCTTTGGATGCACAAAATGGGGTCAATAGGGTCTATTAATGATGATATAAATGTCATAAATGTAAGGTGGTCCAAGGTGAAAGTGTAAATAAATGCACTTTACAACACTAAATTAAGGAAAATTTGGGTCTTTTTAGCTTAGAAGGACCCTAAATCCCATGTGAATGTGTAAAACACATTATAACACTGGATTAGGTCCACTTTTTTTACAAGCCTCCTAAATTTAATGTGAAAGTGTAAATAAATACACTTTACAACACTAAATTAAGGCAGAGTTAAGTTTAATTTATCATTACTTATTCCTAAATTAGGTGAAATTGTACCATTTCCAAGGGGGGCTAATTTTCATCATGACACCAACCCAATACCTTGTAGGATTGTAGCATTACCAAAATCTATTTCTAAACTTGGTCAATGATGTCACCATCTTAACATGTCAATATGTGGCACCTTCTCCCTCCCTTGAGCACCTTTCCAAATCTCTGGCTCCCTTGATTTGTGATTACTTGACATGTATCAATACTAACATGGGGTTATGCATACCCCACTTAAATGCATTAATTACCACACCTCATACCCCTATTAGATGGGACATGCATTTATTATCTCTATTTAATATAATGTCACTACTAACTAGCAATTCTTAGTATAATTGATTACTCGAGCACAAATTGGTGGATGTTACGCAAGTTAGCTAGTCATTCTATGGGTATAACATGAATGTCAAATTGGCTACATAGTGCTCCACAAGTGAGCTATCATGTGTTAAAAATGATAATAAATCCCTTTAAAATCACTTTAGTACTTCTCTTGGTGGGAAAGATTTTGGAAATAAATTCTCTCACCTAAAATGTAATAGGTTGAGGAAGCTCTTTTTGTTTAAAGCAACTAGGTTATACCTTTGATATCATTTTCTACCCTTCTTCATAAACTTTCCTTGGCATGTATACTAAAAATAGACACTCCTATCCATGTTACATACTCACCCCATCAAATGGCCTTCACAAAAGTCATAATAGACCATTGCCTGAAGGTTATAATGAAACATCCCACTGGAAGGGATATAAAACCACTGAAGATGATCTTAGGCATTGATTTCATCAGGTCATTAAAAGGTATAGGGTAACCATGAACATTAATTCATGCTTTATAGCTTCCCTACTTAATGTAGGTTTGAAAAATTAAATGGTGAAGCAACTATCCTCTAGATTGTTCAAAAAGCACAATCTTAAAGGGCTAGATGAAATATTAGCTTCAATAAGGCTTGGAGTTGGTGTCCCAAGGCCACTTTCTTTTTAGCATAGGTGTACAATGACTGGTGGGGTTGAATGGCTTTCTTTCCTAGGCAGGTTTTTTACGGTCACATTGGCACAACACAAAGCAACGACAATCATGGGGTGTGGTTTTCTTAAAAAAGTTAATAATCTAGAGTCTATCACAGATCTCTAGTGGATAATGGACTTTGATGCTTCCCCTAATGTTGTGTGAGGGTCTCAATTTATCTCTATTTCAAAAATGGTCATATCTATGTTTTCTTATTTACGTTACGTTTTGAGGCTTATGTTATTTTTTCGCCTCTCTACATCTCTCCCCAATTTTTGGGGATATTTTGTCTATGTTTTGGTCCCTTGGCTACACGTATGCTATAAGATTTTACTATAATCTTATGTATTTTAACTAAATATTAATATTAATAGTTCAATCATTTTTCCTTTTATTTTTTAAAAAATACAAATTTATATATAAAATAATATCCTAATGTAATATTAATAGTTCAAGCATTTTTCCTTTTATTTTTAAAAAAATACAAATTTATACATAAAATAATATCCTAATGTAATATTAATTCAAATATAATAATTTCTATACAAGTCGATAAAATATAAAATTAGGTAGTCATTTTATTTGGGGTGAACAATGATCCATTACATCTAGAGAAGCATTGTAAAATATAGTTATGCCTTTAAGATCACACCAAATGACAACAACTCCTTACATCAATGTCATCAACCTTGACTCAATACTGCATTGCATGAATATTTGCAATACATTATGAATAAACTACGAAAGAAACAAACTTGAGACATCTTAGAAATAATCAACTAAAAATGTGTAGGTTAAAAAATATAAAGTATATTTTAACCTACAATATTTTTATATAAAATAAAATCCTAACAAATAAATCAAAATCTAATAATTTATATGCAACTATAAAAAGCATAAGATTAGACAATCACTTTGGTTGGGATGCACATAGATCTATTACATACCGTTTAGTTAACCTCGAATGGTAATGAATTATTGTATTAATGCTTCCAACCTAAACTTAACATCTATTAAAAATTAGGATCTTAAGATATTAATCATTATGAATAAAATATAAAATAAACAAAAAGAGAATCATACAAGCTCATAAATTTTACACATTATAAAAGACATACATGGAAAAATTCTTTTGGATTAAAAACCCCATAAAGCATCATTTTATTAAAACACTTACAAAATATAGTCTACTAAAAATAGAGTAAACTTGGGGAACACTCCTCAACATGCATCTACATGACCAATAATACCTTGTGCATGGTGACATAGTTATTAAATCTCTAAATTTACACAAACCCTCAAGTGAGAGAGAAATTCCTTAAACATAAGAGAAATGATTGCAAAATACCTTAAAAGATATTAGTGTCATTTATTCAAAGTGACTATTTATAAATAATTAAGAATCTAATTAATTATTAAATGATATATTTTCATAACATAAGGTTTTATAATCTTATATTATAACAATAAATAAATGTTATAAGGGTATGACTCCTAATAACATTATGTTCTAATGTTCAATATCATTTTTTCTACATGTTATTAATAGATTATGAATTGACTAGTAAAGGAATAAAGATGAAATACATGTCACAAATCATGAACTACACTTTTGTACGTTGAAAAATATATTTTATATTTTGATTTATAAAATTCTATATAAAATGAAATTCCAACACAACAGATCAAGTCACATAATTTCTAAATGTCCTTAAAAAAACATAAAATAAGACAACCACTTTGATTGGGCTACAACATAACTCCGTTACATCAAAAGAAAGGTTGTGAAATTTTTTCATACCTTTAACATAACTTCGAATGACAATAGCTCCTCTCATTTATGCCACCAACCTCACTTCAATACTATTTTATCTATATCTTTTCAACACATTAGAAATCAACTAAGGAAAACATAAATTCTATAAAAAAAAAAGAATAGTGAACTAAATTTATGTATTATTAAAAACATAAACTATATTTAAACTTATATTTTTTTATACAAAATTAAATCTTAATACACCAAAAAGAAATCTAATAGGTCCTATGTAAACCTATGAAACATAAATTAAATAGTTACTTTGATACACCTAACTTTGTTACATCAAGAAAAAATTGTGAAATCCATCCCTATGTTTGAGATAACCTCGAGTGATAACAACTTTAATGAATGCAACCAAGTTCAATTTGATATGACATTATCTATATATTTTTAAAAGATTATGCATCAATATACGAATCAACTATTACAAAGATAGGACCCAGTTATATGACAGTGTCTACATGGTCAATGTCGTCATCTTTAAAATGGGACCGAAAATATATTTTAACATGGTCATGCATGTTATTTTGTATGGAGTATAGCCACTTCCTGGTGACTTATGTTTACGTGACCGATTTTAATTTTCACGTAGGGAAGCCCACAAACAGAAGCACGCCGCCTCTTCGACTCTCGATTGGACACCTTATTTCTGGTATTCCGAATTTTAATTCACTTTGTAAGAATTTCACGACTTTTCTTAAATTTAATGAGACAGTTTAGAGGGCGCCAACTATTTTCACTTCAGTTAGACGACTCAGATCGGAGTAATTGAGATTGAAATTCATTTGCACCTTTCCAATACACACAAAACCTTTGAAATTTACTTATTCAAATAAACAGCATTTAACAACTAACGATAGCATATTTTATTTTGTAATATGGAGCTAAAATTTCTTGACCGGAGAGCAGAGAAGCATTCTCCTAGTTATTTATGGTTAGATATCTGTAGAGACGACGAGATGGAGTGAAAGCTAGCCGCAGAAAACGACTTTGTAATTGGTTCCGCTAGGACAAGTAAAGGTGCTGGTTGCATCATCTTTGGCATAGCTGTAGGCCTGAGGGCATTGTCCCTTAAAAAACTTGGAGTAGTTGGTGGGGCTGCAGTTGTTGAGATACGCCCCTGTACAGCAGTATTGCGGCGTATTATATCTGGCGCAGGCGCTTTTGCATCCACCCTTCACCTTGAGCTCGCTGGGACACTTGGAATTAATGTCACTCAGGCAAGTAATTCTCCCCTTGCACTTAGGGTTTGTCGAAGTGGGTGTCATGGAAAGAGGCAGATTGAAGCCATCGACTAGAGAGATATCGTAAAAGTCAAGATTCTGGTATTGGTTGAGGGCATATTCGGCCAAGGTTGCAGGTACCTGGCCATAGCCCTGGCAGTTGAGCACGCCGTTGCAGTCACCGGTTTGGCAGGTGCCCCGACCGCTGCCGTCGAAGGAACAGCCCGTGCGTCCCCAGATTCTGCCCTGGGTTGTTCCGGCGGCAACTTGGATGGTCCATGATTGCCCTTTAGTCAGTTTTCTCCCCCCACCTGGACTTGCCGCTGCCCACACCGTGTAGGGGCACTGGTTTGTGATCTTGAACGTTGCTGCCTTCACATGAACTCCTGCACTCAAAACATTTCAATATACTGTGAATACCTAGCAGTAGTCTCTTTATCTAAATAAGCAGTCCTGAATGTTAGAAGTTACCTTGGAGAAAAACAGAGAGTGTTGCTACGAGAGCAATCCAGACAACCGTCACTGTGGCCATTGATAACAACTGTGAATGCTTATGCTCAGAATGACTATCTATTTATAGGGTAATTGTTCGCGTGTAATTGACTTTCATGTCGGTTCTAATCCCTATTTTCAAAGTCTGGATAAGGATAATATATGAGACGGCTACCGGATATCTGAGCAGCTCCAACACGCAAAAGCCTTTGAATGGATCTCTTCAAATGCTTTCTCACTCACAAGTTTAACCCAACCAGCACCAACCACGAATTCGCAATACGTTATATGTCAATTCCTGTTTAGGTTTTGGGTGGGGTGTCTTAAATGTCAATATATTGTATTTGGTTTGGTCCCTGTCGACTTTTTTTCCGTAGCAGATCGTGGCGCCACTAAAGAAATTTAAAATTACACGTTAGCGAAGATACACATTGTTAAGAAATCAAGTATAACGCATTGCACGGGTTTTCAAATCTCAGGAAAGGAAGATACACCTGACATAAATAAATACATTGTTTGAAGATACACCTGACATAAATAAATACATTGTTTGTACAACATAGAAATACTTTTTGAGCATTACATATGTTGCGGCCACTAAACCGGAAGGAAAAGAATGAACATATTTCTGGATAAGGGTGGAGTCCACTCTCCTGGTAAAGCAACATCACAGCTCAGGTTGAACTGTTATCCAGACGAGTGGACTCTCTCGCCATTGAGTATTACTTTGTTTATTAATATTTAATAACTAAATATCTTAACAAGTAGTACTTGAGATTTTTCTAAAGCCACAGTTCTCAATAATAACTCTATTATAGTGGTTGACTATAACCATATTCTATATGCTCTCACTTTGTCCCTAAGAGATCTTAGTGATCAAAAAAGTGGTGAACATAGTGGGCACTAACCATTTCCCCCTAAGTTTTATTTTCTATACTAAATCATTTAGAAAAAAGTACTATGCCAAGAGTTTTAAAATATTCTATAGAGTTATCATTTCTAACAAAGTTAGACTCGCCATAAAAGTGTTTAGTAAAGCACTTGAAGAGTACTTATATTCCTATAATAAAGTCTCAAATAATATATGACAATGGACTTGAGCTTCAACCTACCTTTCAATATATTAGAGACCCTCTAGGATAAGAAAAATGTGTTGCTTCATAAGCCATCATTTTTTCAACAATATATAGTGCATTGGTCAATATTTAATGCTAGGAAGTTACTCCCTTCACAACTTTGAGTTGGGATAGTGTGGCTATGGGACAATGAAATCCTCTAAAGTTACAACTCTAACATATAAGGTTGGTTCACTATTTAGAACGAGACAAATATATTTATGAGCATATAGAACAAAGACACCATAGCCTAGATGTTCCTTTTAACCCCAAATAAGAATAGATCTAGGTGTATTAGGCAAATATTATTCGATCCATAAATAATTATACTAATTATCATAGATCTAATATGATTTGGTCAAGTTAACAGAAATTATCAAAAAAATAGAATGAGTCAGTGAGTTATTGCAATAAAAAATGGGATTTGAACCACTTGTGTTGAGGTTAGGATTCTACACAATCTACTTAATGGTAATCCCACAATAGTGTGCCTCATTGTTTTGGCCAAAGTAGGATATTGAAATTTGAATTTTTCACCAAATTTTCATTTTTTGACACCTATAGCAACCAAATCGTTAAGAATTTGAAGATAGTGTGAAATAGTGATATATATATATATAATTTGTGATTTT
>VDFB02007425.1:0-13181 GCA_007258455.2 Sequoia sempervirens | reverse complement strand
ATTGATAAAACTTCTAACAATGAGCTTTTGGTTAGGGGATTACAATCCCCTTATATTCCAACTCATGCAAATAATATTAATTATGAATTTGATCTATTTTCAATTTTAGGAGACTTACATTTAGTGAAATACTTGGGAGACTAATTTCTTTGTCTAGTATTTTTGGGGTAGGAAATAAATCCTCTCTACTACTAAATCTTCTTTTCACTTTGTTGACTTTAATCCACCCTTTACCTTATAGATTATCTTTATGCTAAATATGTGTTTCAAACATAGTGACGTTCAGAGAAGGTTTAGAATATGCAACTACTAACATGTCCCTAAACTCCATGTTGGGCATATTACAAATCTCAACTATAGAGACCTATTTGGACAATTTGAGTTAGAAAAAGCTTTACTACTCTCATGATTGATATTATCAATCTATAAATATTAGGCCATACAATCATTAGGCAATATAATATTATTAGTGTAAGATAGAATTTTGTCACCACTGGGATTTTAGGACCTAAGGAAACAAACTTTCCATACTCCACATTCAAGGATTCCCTAGAGATCTCAATCCAATGATGAATGAGGAAAGACATATGTCAATATGGTTTTCCTAGGGTATGTTTATAGATTTATGAGGGGTTCACTACCAAGCTAGGGCTTTGAAAAATGTATGAAATGCAAGATCTAATGATTGAACTCAATGATGCATAAAATTTTACTAAATGAACTATAGATGGAAATAAATCAAAATAGAAAACTGGAAAAGTACATAGGAGAACCTAAAAATCTAAGAGAGATTGAATGGAGGCTTGAAATGCATAATAACCTAAAAGTTAGGCCTATTCGGACTGATTCACCAATCTATGCGAATTGGTCCTAGATTAGGGTTTTTGCACAGGAACATGTTTTTGGAAAAAGGGTATCCAAAACTACAAAAATCTCAAAATTAACCTAAACTAAGACTCATTTTCCAATCTAGGTGAATGTTTTTAGTTAGTGTCTTTTGGAATTTCAAATATCGAATCTAGTCTTCAATGTCTATTCTTTCTATTCCTCTTTGTTTTCAATTCTAAAACTTTGATTTTGGCATTGTAGGTGAATTTTTAGTGAAGATTATAACCTTGAAAATGGGAAGACAACTTCAAAAACTTTCTACAATATTTTAACGTAATATTCAAACGTTATTCATGCTCCAAGACACCTAGATCTGAAATCACACACATAGAGAGAGAGAGAGAGAGTTTATTGTTAGGGAATAGGGGTTTTCCTTGGTTAAACCCCTTGTAGATAATTAAACAAAATGATGAGAAAATGAAATGAAGTAATGAAACATGAAACAAATAACATAAATCATGGACAATAATACATTGAATATTGTCTTGTATATCTGCAACTAAACATGAAATGACCTTGAAGGATGTAGATATTGATCTTGACAATAGGTGTAGAACAATGCTTGATCTTGGATCTTCAATGCTACATAACAACACTAGATCAATACATGCTTGATGGTTTATATCCTTGACATGATGATGGATCTTGAATTTTTGCAACAATTGATGAAGAATTTTTCCCTTGAATGCCTTAAAAATGATCTTGAATGCTCTTTAGATGACCTTGTGAAGTCTTGGAATTTATAATTCTTGAATGCTTTAATTGATAACATGTAGACCTAATGAAATAATTGTTTTAAAGCTGATTTGTATAAGCAATCAATATAAGATCTGGTGTATCAGATCCAAAAATATGACATGCATAAAATTTGAACATAAAGCCCAATTTTTCCCACTTGAAACCTTGAAAATAGGTCTAAAAATGGGATTCATATGCCAATCTTGGTGAATAGGTCTGACTTGGATGGGACTCATTCATCAAAAGTGGTGAATGGGTCCCACTGGGCCTTTTTTGATTGCTAAAGTGTTGAGGAGTGTGTAAATTAAGCTTATATGTTGATATTGTCAAGTTTTGGATTGGAATATACCTTGGGGTGCATAATATAGGGTCTTAGGGGCCTATTAATGATGATATAAAGGTCATGAATACAAGAGGGTCCAAAATTCAATGTGAAAGTGTAAATAAATACACTTTACAACATTAAATTAAGGAAAAATTAGGTCTATTTAGATAAGAAGGGCCCAAAATACCATGTGAATGTGCAAAACACATTACAACGTTAGATTAGGTCCATTTAGTTTACAAGCATCCTAAATTTAATGTGAAGGTTTCAATAAATACACTTTACAACACTAAATTCAAAAATGTTAAGTTTATTTAGCTTTAAAGGGCCCAAGACCAAATGTGGATGTGTAAAACACATCACAGCACTAGATCAAGGTGATATCAAGTCTAGTTTATCAATAATTATTCCCAAATTAAGCAAGGAAAAGGGGAACTCTTTTTTTTCATTACATCTATCCCACACTTTAGTGAGAGGATGAACTTACTTCAAACTCAAACTAAAGTGTACATTCAAGAGGGGTGCGAGCATACCAATGTGAATGGTCTAGGATAACAAAGATAAAGGAACTAGTCAAGGCCCTAGGATCCAAGATTCTTAGTCAAACTGAAATAAGTATGAAAGGACACACACAAGATGTATGATATGCAATATCAAGATACACAAACTCCAATTTCAATGACTAAAGGAAGAAAGAAAAATAAAAATAATAAGAAAAAATAAAAATAGGTGGATCAAGCTTTGACCATTTGTCCAACACGATGTGGATCAAATCTAGGTTGTTTGTCCAAAAATGTACTCTCACTTTGAGGCAATGAAGCTTTAGACTATTTGCTAGGTGAGTAATCCAAGAAGGTGAGACACATACAATAGATACAATAGATATGTGCTCAAACGCACACGTGAGTGGCTAAGGGAAAGTCATTTTGAATATTGGCTTCCCATCAAACTATACCAAAAGTTATACCTCTGTGTAACCTTGATAATAAACAACAATGAACTTTTAGGTTCGTGAGACAATAAAAAATCCATGTGCTTGGATCTCATGAAAAAACAAGATGGCTCCATAGGAATGCAAAGTGTGCTTTGTAAGATGGCCATATAACCTATTTTGTAAATATAAAATAGTTTAAGGAATGTTCAAAGGGATTTTTCTTAGTTCATGCAAGGCTTGTTCTTAGGGAACATTGTACCTAATATCTCCAAGAGAGAATAAGTCAAAGAAATATCACACTCTCAGAGGAAATAAAACTAAATGACACCACCATGAAGAGGATGCATCACAAGAAGAAAGAAAATTTCACAATAAAACATAAGCGTCAATGTATTCCCCCAGTTTAAAGTAGTTTCTAATACCATTATTATGAGCAATTTATTTAAAGTAGAAGAAGACATGAGAGATTATTCAGAAATCCCTATGCCAAGTCATATGTTTTTGAATAAAACTACATCATGAATAATTATGTTACATGAGATTCAACTTAAGGCATGTCATCCACATCCCAAGCTTGCTCTTATATGTACATGAAAGGTGATCAACTAGCCAAAATAGACAATGGCAAGTGACATACAAGGACGAGGCTATCTATCTCCTTGCCCCAACTTAGTGCATGATAAGGATGAGATAAAATGAAAAGAGGGACTAGGTGCTTCTAACCAAGGGAGAGCACCATAGTCCTTAAGATATTGATTTTTCTTACTCAAATCCTTACATTCATTATTAGAATGACCATGAATTTTATGGTATGCACAAAATGAATTCTTGTAGTAATATTTCTTTTGTGTCCTTAGAGGTAGGGATAATAAAAGATCTTGGAGGAGTCTCAATAAAATACTCTCTTTATCAATAGTAGAAGATGTTCCTTCATTTTACGACAAATATATCTCTTTCTTAGTACAAGATGTCATACTTACACAAGACTCTTTAGATTGTGAGATTATGTTTTCTTCTTTAAAGGAAGATACAAAATCTATCGAATTCAAATCATAAGTGTTTTTTGTGATGATATTGATGTTAAGTAAGGATTTCTTTGTTTCTTTCATGTCTTTCAAAGGATAATAATTTGGAGTATTGATGTCTATTAGTTCAGTATGCACTAATGTGAAATTTGTCTTAGAAGGATCTTTTGTCATAGTGTTGATATTAAGTGAAGGCTTGTTTGTGTCTTTCATGCAACAATAACCAAGACCACTAGTCTTTTCTTGCATGTGAGGCTCTATAGGGATGCAGATACCTTGTTCTCTAGAACCACATCATTTTCCACTATAACTAGGTTTTTTCATCATTTCATAACCTTCTCCATAAATATTCTTCATCTCTTTTGGATTTGGTGGTTGCTCATAATTAATTCCATCAAAGTTTGTTGTGTATATTGTGTTTTATTTGTTGAAAATGGTTGAGGTGGATGCTTTCAAAGGGTCTTCCAAATTTTGTGTTGAAATTACCTCTTTTTCTTTTCCCTCTTTAGAGTTTTTTTTTATGATATTGTATTCTCCCATGAATGTTGGTTCAAAATCCAAGGTAACACAATCATCTTCTAATAGCTTCTTGAATCCTTCAATGTGTTTTTCATTGTCTTTTTGTTGCACAGGTTCTACTTGTGTAGTTGGTGTTAATGTTTTCAAAGGATTATCCTTGTTTTTCTCAATGTTTAAACAACTATTTGGCTTAGGATCGACTTCGATTATGTGCACTTTTTTGTTGTAGACATATTTGATGATATGATGCAAATTAGAAGCCACACCATTCATTTCGTGAATCAATGGTCTCCCTAAAAGGAGGTTATATGAAAGATTGTGAGGCATAACATGGATCAATGTTTGTAATGTGGCTTCTCTAGCTATAATAGGTAAACTGATCACACCAAGTGGTTTCCTTCCCACGTTGTCAAATCCACTAATGGATAAAGAGGAAGGTTGAATTTTTTATCTATCCACACCAAACCTATCTGAAAGGGTCACACTACACACATCAAGTGTTGAGCCATTATCAACAAGGGTTCATTTTATGCCTCTTCCCTTGTATTGAACTATTACCATGAAAGAATCGTGTTGTTTTTGTACTTCCAAAGGAGGGAGCTCACTTTGGTGGAAAACAATGTCATTATTTATTCCTTGAATCATGGATGCTATGTCATTTGGGTTTGCAGTAGACAAAACCACAATTTTTTGCAAGGCACTTTGAATCAAGTTATGGTAGTGAGGGGAGGCTTGAATAAGGTCCCATAATGATATCCTAGTAGGAGAATTATTTATTTGTTCAACAAGATCATACTTCTTTCCACTTTGTGAAGGTAAATGAGGGGGACCTTGTAAGATAGTTTGAGTTAATGAGAGGGATCTTGGTTGTGGATTGTTTCTAGTGTTATATGTATGAGCAACAATGTTCATATTAGGTAGCTGAAGGATAATTTCAGGTTTCTTTTGAGTTTGTGGTTTTTGTCAAGGTGGATAAAGAATCAAGGGATGATGAGGATGTCCTATAGGGTATGTAGGAGGTCCAGTAATCAAGGGAGATCTAATGGATACTTGCACATTCATAACCACAATAGTCTTAGTTTGATGTTTTTCTAATAAAGGGAAATATAGTTTTATCTTTTTATCATCACCTAATGGAGCCCCATTACTATTTTTGTAATTTTATTGCACCATGACATCCTCCCTAGGAGGAGAGTTTTTAAGAGAACTAAAAACTGAATGTTCTTGACATTAAAGAATTTGTTCTTCCAAAATGACTTCATCACAAGTAGGAGAATGATCAAGGTTTTAATTATCTTGTTCATCAATGATGTTATTGTCTTGTTCCATAATGTTTTTGCTAGGGGAAGAGAGACACATAAGATTATCATGATCTTCATCTATTGGATTTTTTAGAATCAAAGTATCTTCGTCACAACTAGGAGAGATACAAGGAGGAGAAAAAATGTGATTGTCACGATCATCCATAATGCCATTCATTTGTCCCATAATGTCTTCCAAAGTGGGGGAAGGATCATAAAGAGGGTTGTTACATACCTTCAATATTTGATCATCTAACACTAATATATCCTCATCATCTACAATCTCATCTTCTTTTGCTAAATCATTCTCACAAGCAAAGGGAGAATGGAGGCTAGGTAAGGTGATGCCTAGAAATGTGTCTATGATGTCATCGTCTTTTTCTCTAATATCTTCCCAAGGGGGATGAGGAGAAGGAAAAGCAATACATTCATGATTCTCAAGGATTGCATCTTCTTTCACCAAGATAAATTTGTCTCTAAAAGTATAGGTGTCAGGAGAAGAACAATTGTGATCATCATGATTATCTATGCTTGCAATATCTTCTATCACATCATCCCCACAAATAGGAGAGATATGAGGGGGTGAAAGTTTAAGGAAAGTGTCAAAATTTTCACTCTTTTGCACTAAGAGACTCTCATAACTAGGGAATATATTGAATGAATGACTAATGTTGTTATTGACTAACTTTTTATGTCCAAACTTGGAAAAGAAAAATACTAAAATTTTGTTAAAAGAAATCTATGCAAAAATAGAAAGAGACTTAAAATATGATGTAAGTAATTAGAATGAAATGTGTAAATGTAATTTTCATATTTTAAACAAGGTAATGTACTGATTACACTATGCAATGATCTTAAAATGAAATGAAGGAATGTTTGAAATGAACCACTTGAAGCTAGTTTTAATGAAATGTATGTAACAAAAACTCAACCAAATGAAATAGATAACCAATGGAAGCAAATAGAAGTGCATAAATTTTTTTTTAATTGTTGTAAAAGGAAGTTTTGGATGTGCACTGGGATGATTCACCCAAAGGGGCGTATGAGTCCGAGTGAGGGTTGTTCTAAAAAAAATTGAAAATTTTAAGTGATTTTTATGCTTTTTAGTTTATATGACTCTATAACCTAAGGAAAAACGTAGCCTTCATATGGTTTTCAATGATTTGAAAATGCAACCTATATGCACTTCTACCAATGCAAGATTTTAAAACTATAGAATGCTAATTAACTAATGCAAACAGTAATGCAATGTTAATGAAAGAAAGATATAGAATGGAAATGCACTAAAAATTAGAATAGAAGGTATTCTAAATATAGGTTCACCAAAATGAAAGATAGAATTTTGTGACCACTAGGGTTTTAGGACCTAGGGAAACAAAATTTCTATCCTCCACATTCAAGGATGCCTCGAGATCCTTAATCCAAATGAAGAACAAAAAAGAGATCCACAATAAAGGTCCTGAAAGGTTTAGATATTTATGTGAGGGGTCTACCAACCCAAATAAGGCTTGGAAAATGTGGAGAAATGAAAGATTGAATAATTGACGATGCAAGCAAAATCACTAAATGAACTATAAATGCAAATAAATCAGAACAAAAAGCTGGAAAAGTATAGAGGAGCACCTAGAAACCTAAGAGAGTTTGAATGGAGGCTTGAAATGCTGAATATCCTAAAATTTAGGCCTACTGGGACTCATTTGCCAGTCTGGATGAATTAGTCCCAGATCTGGGTTTATGCACATGAACAAGTTTCTAGAAAAAAGGTATTTGAAATTGCAAAAATCTTAAAATTCACTCTAAACTAGGACTTGCCTACCGTCGTGGGTGGTACCCAGTAACTGAGTTAGGCTTCGGAATTCCCAAAGTAAGCAACCTAGCCTCTCAATATTTTCTCTTTGTCTCCTCTTCTACTCTCTTTAGATCTGAAACTATGATTTTGGGGTTGTAGGTAACTTTTTAGTGAATATTATAACCTTGCAAATGGGGAGACAACTTCAACAACTTTATCTAGGCTTGTAAGATAATATTTAAATATCCTTCATTCTCCAAGACACCTGGATCTACAATTAAACAGAGAGAGAGAGAGAGAAAGTGTTGATTGTTAGAATAGGGCTCTCTTTCCTCTTGGGTCAAACCCCTTGTAGGTAGTAATTAAACCAAAATGATGAGACAATGAAATGAATGCATGAACATGAAAAAAAGAACATGAATTGTATGTAAAATAAGGACTTTGAATGATTTCTTGTAAATCTACAACTCCAACATGAAATGTCCAGTTTAAAGGATTTCCAGATCTTGGACCTTGGATAATAAAGGAACAAATGAATTTAGATCTTCAATGCTACAACACTAGCTCAATAGCATGCTTGATGCTTGATACCCTTGACATGATGATGGATCTTGAATTGCTACAACAATTGATGAAGAATGCTACCCTTGAATGCCTTAGAAATGATCTTGAATGCTCTCTAGATGATCTTGTGAAGTCTTGGAATGCTTAATTCTTGATTGCTTGACTTGATAACATGTAGAACTTATGAAATAATGGTTTGAAAGCTCATTTATATTGGAAATCCATCTAAGATCCATCTAATATAGGTTCTTAAGGGAATATTAATAATGATATAAAGGTCATAAATGCAAGAGGGGCCAATAGCCAATGTGAAAGTGTAAATAAATACACTTTAGAATATTAAATTAAGGAAAAATTAGGTCTATTTAGCTAAGGGCCCAAAATCCCATGTGAATGCACATTACAAAATTATATGAGTCCATTTAGTTTACAGTTCCTAAATTTAATAAAAGTTAAGGTGTCACAAATACACTTTGCCACCACTCAAATTAGGGAAAAGTTAAGTTTATTTAGCTTTTAAAGGGCCCAAGACCTAATGTGGATGTGTAAAACACATCACAAAACTAGATCAAGGCGATATCAAGTCCAATTTATCATTAATTATTCCAAAATTAAGCAAGGAAAATTGGGACTCTTTTCTGTCATTATAGTTTGATAGCATATTCTCCTGCATAAAATCATTGAGTTTATAATTAGAAAGTAGCCGTCTAGGTAAACAAGGTTCCATCAAAGCACTCATTTTTTGGGGAAGGCTTGAACTATATGTGAATCAATTAGAACTGATATCATTTGAGAAGGGTGATTATCAAGCTATAGGTGAGAATTTTCTTTTGAATTAAGTTCTACCATCTTATTAGTTGAATTAATAGCCATACCAACCTCTCAGTTGCCCATGTCTAAGGGTAAACATAGGATATATTTTTCTTGTCAAAATTTATCAATAGGTATATCAACAATAAGGGAATTAGGGGTGTTATCCACTAGGGATAAATCAATTTTATATTGGATTTGATATCATTTAAAATGCTTACAGAGCTATATTTATCTACTTCTTACTTCATGAGCTTTCTATTCTTTTCCTTCTTGGAATTGATATGATGGACTATGCCCAAGGCTTAATCTTGGACAACAATAAACTTTCTAGGTTTAGAATCATGCAAATAAATTATAGAGCTACAAGAAGGAAAATTGTTAAATATATCTAATGGTAGAGATCATGATGTTGGGGCAGAATATGATGGCTATGTGGTCGATGATCTTTTTTACTCCGGGAAAATTGATGAAATGAGTATTTTAAAGAGACTTCGACTTCATTCAATAAAATTTCATCTTTGAGCTGAATTTCACGTATAATTATTATTTCATTTCTCTCTGGCCCAAACATGACTAAAGTTTTGATTGATAGTTGATTGAAAACATTTATAGCGTATCGCGATTTTTAACCAAAAGTCGATGCATCACATTCTGATGCTTCACATACTATAGAGCCGGAAAGGCGGCCGATTCTCACAGGTTTTAATTCTGCCAAGGTGGTCGATACGATTTTGGTTATTTTTATAAAAATTTGTAATAAAAATTATAATTAATTATTTATTTCCGGGAAAAAAATTACAAAAAAATATGCATCATTTCCGTGCATGAGTCTTCAAATTTTATATATAAAAACTTTGGTACTATTGCGGTTAGGGTGGTCGTGATAGATACTATTTTATTTTTTCTCAAATTTATAATTACCTATTTATCAAATTTTCACCAAATAATTTAAAATCCTAGTAGTTTAGAAACTACATTCATTCTTTTCATAGATGAATTTTAAGCATATTTTACAATATAGATAACTTATTCAAATTTTATGTCAAGTCTTTAACTCTAATTTTTCTCAAATTTTTTCCTTAATTTAAAGGCCCATTTTTCCATGATTATCCTGCACATACCCAAATCATCATTATTTAGAATTTCTTCCAAATATTCCTTAGAAGAGTCATTATTAGAAACATCCATTTTCTCATATGATGTTTTGATTTTCATTTTTGTAGATACATCATCACTATGACTCAAATGAGAAGTTACCTTACCATTCATTTCATCAAACACCATCGAAGAAGTTATGTTATTTGCAATGGAAGAGCGGTTACCATCATCAAATTCATTAAAATAAATTAGATTATCATAATGGATTCATAATCATTCTCTAGGGTTACTTCCCTAGCATTTAAAAAATTATTTCATATTTCTTCCTTTGCCACATAAATTATCCTTTTTTTAATTTCATCAATAACCAGAGCTTGAGAATTCTTCTTAAAGCTAGGAACTGATGAAATGGGTTCATAGCTACTTGGGATTAAAGAATTTGGAGGAGAAACATCAAAATATGATGGAAAGACAAACTCATTAGAATCCATCAAACATTTAAAAGACTCATAATTTGAAGTATCAAGCTCTTTAGACTAAACAATAATTATAGAGGATTTAGGAACACTTGATGCAGGAGACTTGAGGTTGAAAATGAAAAGAGGGGAGAAATTGGAGGAGGAACTGAGGCAACATGAGAAGAAGTAACAATTGATGAAGGCGGGGCATCCAAGTTAAGAATTGTAATGTAATTAAATTGCACCCTAGGGATAATTTGACATTTTTGCATTTGGCCCTACATTTATTGCACTTAGCCACATTTATGACAAGAACCTTATGGGTTAGAATTCTATGATATCAATGCCACAAGGACCAACGATTAAGCAACATCAGTCTACCACATCATTTCCTAAAAAAGGATGAGTTGGAATCCTATGCAGCACGTAGACGTACACATGAAACTAGCATCCTATTTTTTCATGTTTGAAATAGGGAATCTTGAAATATTGACTTGTGAAACGTATCCCTGCAGTTAGATTTTTGAGTGTAATGGCTCCTCCCACCTCTTGCAGCAAGAAAAATCTCACTTTTCTCTCATTTTGGGGGTTCTCTCTCATTTTGATGCTTGAATCTCCCAATCTCCCTCTATTCTATAGCTTGTGGGTATGTGCAGGATCATCATGGAAAAAACATGCTCTTAAGTGGGAAAATTTTTAGAAAAATCAGAGTTAGGAAACTTGACGTAAACAATTGAATAAGTTATAGATATATTATTTGAAAAATATGTAAGAATAGAATATGTAGCAAATTGAATGTAGTTTCTAAACTACTAAGTTTGTTTTAAAAAAAAAATCTATTTGGTGAAAATTTGAAATTTCAATGTAGTAGTACTTAAATTTTAGGGAAAAAATAAGAAGTAGGTGTCTGTCTAACCACCCTAACCACAATAAAATGATAATATTTTTTAATAATATTTTATATATAAGTAGAGGACTCATGGACCATGATGTGATACATATTTTTGTAATTTTTTTCCAAGTATATAATTAATTATGAATTTTTTATTACAACTTTTAAAAAAATAAAAAATCATATGGATGACTACCTTAACTTGGTGAAAACTTCACGAAATTCATTTTTTCTTTTTTTAATCGTATAGTATGTGAAGCATAGAATGTGACACATGTTTTGGATTCAAAAAATATGATACCGTTTGGAAGCTATAGATGTTTTTCAATCAACCTATCAATCAGGACTTTAGTCGTAATTTGAATAGAAAATGAATAATAATTACTTATTAAATTCAAAGTAAAGCATAATTTATATTGGTGGAAAGTTGAGAATATCCTTTAAAAACCCTTTTCATTTCATCAATTTTTGGTAAAAGAAAAGTCGTTAGCCACATAACCATCATATTGCCACTTTTTTGCCCATCATGATCTTGCACATACCCTTGTTCTCTCTCGATGTTGCTTCTATAGAAAACCTTTGCTAGATTGATGTCTCTCCAACAACCAAATATCTCTTGCAAGCCTTTACTTATGTGTTTGTGTAGTCAAGACGACACTGCAAACTATTGGTAATGCTCTCTTACTTCTTGTCTATTTGCAAATAGATACTTTATAATTCCATTTACTATCTTGTGATATATGTTCTCCCCATTGAGTGGTATATCTTTTATCACTTTTTATTTATCTCCTTTGTCAACTTTTTCAATATATCTATTTTTTTATGGAGGTGGGAATACTAAAGTGTTGGTCTGATTGTGGCAAGCCCGAAAAGAGCATGAACATTTTTTCTCATTCATCTTGTGTATAGGTTGTCCAAGTAAATCTTGCAAAAAAAGTTCAAATGGAGGACCTGTTGTAAGTTTCTCCTTTGTTCTCCTTTGTGCTTTTCAGATTTTTTGATTTTGATTACTTTTTTTTGTAAGAGTAAACCTTAGATTTGAACTCGTTAGTAGAATAATTGTATTTATGTTTTTTGGTTCAGCTCTTTGTCCATAAAGCATTCCAATGCATCCCTAAAACTCTAGTGCACCATGCTGGCATCCCAAATATGCGTTGTTGTCTTTTTCCCAAGAGTTACTCCTCGTATAATAGAGATCTACTAATTTTTCTCTTTAGTCTTTGAAGTATTCTATCTATAGTAGATTCTTGATATTTTGTTCTTTGTAATTTCTCCATTCAATTCCCTAATCCGATTTGGCTAAGCTTGAGATAGTTTAGGGTATTTTGATCCCTAGGATTCTCCTGAGAAAGAAGAGACTCATGAGTAGCAAATCTCCCTTATCTATATTTTGGTGAACACGACATGAACCATGTTGGATTGAATTTTCTACAATATTTCAATGCTTATGAGAATAATTTCTCTAAGGAATATTTTGATATGTAGGACAATGCTCTAGATGCTTTCTTAGAGCCATCTTCCTCTATCTATAGATCTTCTAAACAAACTTCTTATTCACCAAATCAAAAGTCAATGAACATTATCATAGTCTCTCTAGCTTCTATGAGGCCTAAGTTATCCATTGTTTACTTGACTCCAACTAGCCTTTTACTAAGAAGATCCATTTTCTATGTGGGGTCCTCTATTATAATGACTCAATAGATTTATATACAAGGTTTGTATGAGATATACACTCTAATTCTTATAATTTTGTAGGGAATACATGCAACACTAGAAGGAATAAATAAAATTTGAATCAATAACCTTATGTTCCTACACCTCAACCTACTCAAGTTTA
>VDFB02007424.1:0-39633 GCA_007258455.2 Sequoia sempervirens | reverse complement strand
AGGGGAATTTGTTTTGGAAGTCAATTACGGACGGAAAATAAAATTATGCCTAGCCAGTTTTGACGATCGACATCGAATTTTTAAAGTGCGTTGAAGAAATAAATTAAAATGGCGATTAAATTAAAAGTGCCATTTTAAAATGCAGTCGAGATAACTTCAAATCGATGTAAAAATGATTTCACTGGAGGTAACTGGCAGTCGGGAGGGAATTTTAATTTTAAATCGAGGAAAGAATCTCCCCGAATAGCAAATTGTCATAACCACTGCCTGACGACTAGAATATTCCCTTTTAAATTTAGCAAACGCATTAGTCATGATAAAGGGAATAAAAGGCATCTGCTAAAATTAGCGCCAGCCTTTTGCTATAAAACTCTGAGGATTTTCATTCTCATTTCACAAGATTCGAAGTTGAAATTTATGCTGGCAAGTTGAGTTGTGAGATTTCATTTGAGAGTTGCTGAAAGATTGAGGTGCTAGGTTCGATTTTTGCAAGAGACTGAAGTTGCTGAAAGTTGATTTCTTGAAGTTGCTGAGATTCGGAGTTGCAAGTTGCGAAGTGCTTCGAAGTAAAAGGGTTTAGCATTTTTATTTCTTCACGTTGTTGAGGTATGTATTCGAAGTTGCTAAAACTTTTTATTTTGCTGAAAGTCGAAATTTTTTTGAAGTTAAGAGTTGAAATGCTGAAATCATTTATTTATGCTGAAAGTTGAAATTGCTGGTGAATTCGAGATTGCTTGAGCTTTAATTTTTCGAAGTTGTTTGAAATTGCTGAGTGTTAGAATCGAATTGGATTTAAATTGTAATGCCTTCGAAGTTGCTGTTTTATAATTTTCGAAGCGCTAGTTTTTGATTGCTTTTCGAAGTTGTTGATTTATAACTTTCGAAAAGTTGATTTTAAATTGTTGAAACTTGCTGATTTTAACTTGTTCGTTTAAAAAACTCTCAGACTTATTTTAAACTCTTCGAAGTTGCTGATGTATAACTGCTGAAGAGCTGATTTCAAACTTGGTAATTTATCATTTGAAAGCTTGCTGATTTTATATTCGAAATTGCTGATTTAAATATTGTTGAAACTTAACACGCTTTTTCGAAGTTAAGATTGATAGAGTTAATTTCTTGCGAGAAGTTGAATATTTCTTTTGGCCGCGAGTTGTTGAGGGTTGAAGTTTAATTCTTGAAAGTCGAAGTTGGCTGCTAACGCTACTAACTTGTATTTATTTTTGCAGCCG
This sequence comes from Sequoia sempervirens, assembly GCA_007258455.2. Classification (NCBI taxonomy): domain Eukaryota; kingdom Viridiplantae; phylum Streptophyta; class Pinopsida; order Cupressales; family Cupressaceae; genus Sequoia; species Sequoia sempervirens. The sequence goes on along the minus strand of VDFB02007424.1, from coordinate 38,404 downwards.
ACTCCAACCGCCAGCCGCCTCACGTGATTGTTGTTTTAAAAAGTTGATGGAGTAATGTTCGCTTTTTGTTTTGCAGATGGCAGATGCTGCTGGAACTAGCAAGGCTGCAGCTAAGGCTGCAAACAACGAAGCTGTCAAGGAGAACGCCTCCAGGCAGGCGAAAATCAAGAGTCTAAAGAAGTCTTTCATCCCGGAATCAAAGATCATCTCAAAGCATGGAAATCTGACGGACACCAATCTCGGACCATTCAACCTCGAGGCATTCATACGCAGAATGTATGGGCAGGGTGGCAACCTTCTGACAGATGCATCACGTAACATTGTCAAGAGCGGATTGTACAATGCAGCAGGCTTCCAACCAGCAGTCCGTTGTCCCGAGTTGATCCTTGAGTGCGCCAACTGCTACAATTCTGAGGATCGGACTATCACCTCTCCAGACGGTATGATCATGGCTAATTTCGCTCCAGATGCAATTGGCGAGGCGTTTGGAATACTGGCTACGGACAATATGTTGTATAAGTCCAAGGCCAAGGCAGATAAGATGTACGCCACCACCTTTGAAAAGTGCATGAAAAGGATAAACACCTCATGGATGCGCAAGCCAAAGCCACCTGCTGCCAGGTTACCGAAACAAATAATTTCAGAGGAGCTGAAGCAAGAGTATTGTGACATCATTATGTTGCTCAGCAGAGTCAATGGCAGCCCACAGTCATTCATATTCGAGCCATGGATGTTCTTTTACATCAGTATAGTGCTCGAGGGGAACGAGCAAGTAAACTGGGCGAAGATGATAAGTGATAACATCGACGAGCAGTTCCGGAGCCTCAGAAGAACAAAAACATTTTATATGAGCTCATATGTCATTTACATGTTGGCTCGAATGACCAAGTATAGAGGATTGGCGTACCAAGAGCCAATTGGCTGCGGCTACAATCAGTTTAAGATCCACCAGTCGTGCAGACAGTTGCATCTTACTCACACTGGTGACTTTCAAAGAGTGAATGATGCCTTTACCATGTACATCACGAGAACCCTTCAGCAAAGGCTACAGCAGAGGTTATCCGAGGAGGCTCAGGCGCTAATCGAAGAATATGGGTGTTGGTTCATCCAATTCCCAAAATTTACCTATTTGAGGCTGCCGGGGTACGATTCATATGTGTACAAACTGCCTAGGTACCCCACTAACAGAATGATCCTACTCGAGTTGTCTAGGCAATTGGTGGCCTACGACAAAATTATAAGGCGAAAGAAGAAGGGAGGTCTGCATTTTCCCATTGTGTTGGGAAATTCACTCGAGGAATGCCCTACCTTACAAGCAGCCAAAGAGGTCGAGGATGAGCTGAAATTCTACAAGCTGACTCTTCACACGAGCCGACAAAATTTTGATCCTAAGGGAATGATCGGAATGGTTCAAGGAGAAGAATACAAACACAAGGCTCACCTGGAAGACTTTTGGGCAAATGCTGGAAGCGAGGATGAAATTAGGAAAAGGATGTTTTCAAGGCTGCCCCTAAAGCTAATCGGGGAGTGTGAGGTGATTAAGGTGCCAGATCAACTTGAGGAGGATACCAGGATAACTCATCCAAATTATGAAGCTGTGAAGAACACACCAATGCCACCAATAGATTGGGTCGAACCAGAGATTGCGGATCTAGACACTCTGTCTATCCCAGTCATGACATTCACTAGAGCATGGGTGGATGAGCGTGTTAATAGATTAAGGAGAAGGTCAGTCGCCCTCACGTATGACCTCATGGGTGATAAAAAGCCACCAGTGTTAGCAAAGAGGAAGAAGCAACTCACACGAGGTCCGGAATCAAAAAGAAGGGAGCCCGTTCAGCCAGAGCCGCAGGGGTCAGAGGATACAACGTCCACTCAGCTGGTATCTCATGCTTCCAGTAGGCGTGAAGTTTCATTGTTTGCTAGTCAGAGAGCTCCGAGAAATGAAGAACCGAAAGTTGGAGAAGTCAACCAGCCTATGCCAAAAGAAGTAGATACTCAGAGTGTGAATGATCCTGAAGGTGCCGATAAGCGGGATGAAGGGGAAGAATCAGATATGGAAACCCACTTTGACTTTTCCTTCGGAGAAGAAGATGCTAGGACTCATGAGGGGAGTGATCAAGAGGTCGAGATAATTGAGCCTCCAACAAATACTGCTCGGGAAGAAGTTCGAAAAGTGAAGGCAACTGAAGAGCAGCCCTTGATTATTTATGATATTCAACGAAATTGGCTTTCACAGGCAATCAGAAGGGACCAAGATGATGACGCCGACCTAGCAATTGAAATGGAAGCACTCTTGAATAGGACAAGCAAGTCGCCAAAGCAGAAGAGGGCAAGAAAATATACGAGGATGGAAACAAATGAGGCCGGTTCTCGCAGCCTTCATATCGCTGTCCCAAGGGAAGATCATGATTTGAGTGATGCAATGCCGGAGAAGTACACAATCACCACAGTCGAGTTGGGACGTCCTTCTGGAACGCAGGTGGTGGAAGAAGCTGAAAGTTCGTTTCAGGCATTGAAGGATAGGCTGGTAAAGAAAGAAGGAAAGTATAAGAGGTTGAAGAAAGAGCACAAGGCGTTGGTTGAGTATGTACAAAATCTCGCACATCCTGTTGCTCAAGGTAATCCAGCGGCAGAGCTTCCACTAGAGGTGCCACGTGAGCCGATCAGCGGCTTGGAAGAAGTGAAGAGGGCTGTACGAGAAGGAGATAAGTGGGTAAATGGTGTCCGTACTGAGGCTGAAAAGTTTATGGCGGATCTTGCCTCAGCATTTCAAAATGCCTCCGGTATTCTTTCACGCTTGGATGATGTTGAGCAAGCTTGGGGAGATACCCACATCTTTCAAGATAAAACTATCCCGCGTCTTGTTGTTTTGATGCGTGTTCCCACGCAAACTCTGGTGAATGAAGGGGTAATTCAAGCGGGTGATAGATATGACTTCCGTGGATGGCATTCAGCAGCGTTCACAGGGAAGAGTTTCTTTGACACTGCGGCAATGGAGTCCTCCAAGATCAGAAAGGCTATGAGGAATATTCGCGAGAGTATTCTCAACACTTTGGAGTCAGTATTCGCAAGAAGGCTTACGCACGAGGAGGTAGATGCAGAAGGACTAAGGGCAAGATTGCAGCCATTCTTTACAAAGATGAGGACATTTTCCCAGTTGGATTTTGAAAACATCTCTACGTTTTCAACAATCATTCAGAGCACGCAAGATTCTATGGAGACTTGGGAAAAATCTTGTGAGAAGCACGAGCAAATGGTAGCCATCTTGGAGTATCAGCTGAATCTCCATCAATTTCTGAAGAAGAGGTCGACGCAGTGCTGGCGCGATTCATAGCGTACGCGGTCAGAGAGAAGAGCAAAGGAATCCGGGTCATGGACGAGAATCTTCTAGAAGGTTAGTGGGCATTAATTGCTCATACTGGTCAAAGGAGGAATCTGCTATTTTTAGGAGCATTTATGACGCCACTCCACCTTCTGGCAGTTTTTAGGGCAAACTCGTCTAGGGCTGAGGTGGCTCGATCTGAGCCCTCCATTGTAATTTGATCTGGGCCGTCGGTTCAAATAGGCCAGCTATATAAGGGGGAGTCCCCCTCATTTGTACTCTAGTAGTCAAAGAATCAGAGAGTAGAGAGCTATTGTTGAAGCAGAATAGAGAGTAGAAGCTTTTAAGTTAGAGTAGTTTCTCATTTGCATTGTTGAAGAAGAAGGGGAATTCTCCCTTTGAGAATTTTGTAAGAGATTGTCACAAAAGACTATTCTTAATAAAGCTTTTCATTGATGGTGAATTTCAACTTTGTTTGGAATAGTTCGTGAGGTTTCTTATTCCTTTGACTTCAATTAGGACTTAATCTCATGCTAGTATTTAGACATGGATGTTTATGCTTGACATAAGTGAATTTCTTTTATCCATACCACTAACGTTCTTACTGATGGTAAGCTCGTCTTGTGTGGTCAACTGGAACATTTTGCACTTAACTTCAATCGAAATTCATGTGTAGTTATGCATCGATGTGATGGTAATTGCATCATTGGATTGTGATTTGAACATCATTTTCACCCTTTGAAGATTGCACTTGCTTTGTTGAAGCTGTCCTAAGGGAGGCTAGGCAAGGTTTGTTCGAAGTTCATTCAAGTTAAGCATAACATTCATTTGCATTTAGATTAAAACTTAAAATTTTAGAAATCTCTGCAACCATTCAATTCCGCATAATCTTGGTTAGTTTTAGGAAACTTGTACACTAAAGCCAAATCATTCGCGCAAAAATCCCCTTCAAAAGCACATATTGGTCGTTACTACACTCATTTTGAACAACTACGTAAGTCCCCTCATGAGTACACAGCATATACACATCAACCAAACTGAGCCTATTCGCATTTAAAGAACCTTGGAGTTGAAGGCGTGATCTCACTCGCAATCTTAGCACGCCGAATACTTTGTTCAAGAGAGAATAGGGTATCCATTTGGAAACTTTGTTCTACCTGGTTGGTGAGGTCACGAAAAACACATCAACAAGTTGCTGAAGCACTCGAACTGAAGGTCAAACGTGGGGTTAAATCTTAGTCAAAATATTAGAAGAAAGAGCAAAAGAGCACATTTTGAGAAAGGCGCCCAAGCTTTTCAGGCCTTTAATGCTTTCTTTCTGATGATTTCAGATGCCTAATGTGTCCGTGTTACGTTCAGCTTTCCGTTGCCTGTCTCCGTCAGATCAGAAGATGTATCAGCAGCTCGCAGTCGAGGTTTTTATATTATTTTTGTCGTTTCTAGAAATGGCTTAAGTCTGGAATGAAAAGAGCAACTTTTGAAAGGGCGCTCCTATTTTTCACCCCTCAGATAATGGTTTCTGGGGAAATGTGCCTTTGCATCTGTCGTGCAGAATGATGTCAGCTTCGCAGTGAACCTGAGATCCAGTCTTGAAAGTTAAGAAAATGAAAGTTATGAAGGATTTTGTTTTTCCCTTCGTACGAAATGCAGATGTTGAAAATTGACTAAGTCTGAGAAAAAGCGCAGCTTTTGTAGATGGCGCTTGGATTTTTGAGCCTTCAGATGTCAGTTTTATGATGTGCAGTCTCAAGATACCTTTTGATCAGTTTTTGCTCAGCTTTGCAATGCACCTGTTAGCCAGCCAATCAGAGAAGTCAGTCAACCAGTATCAGAGGATGAACAGAGGTCCCGGCAGAGGTTTTAGCCTAAATTTTCATGAAATTTGGCTAAGTCTGGAATTCGCCCAAGAGTTCAAAGTTGAATTTTCGAAAGTGAGTTGAATGGACGCCTTAACTGGAGTTCTGACTGCAGTTAGACTGAACGATTTCTGGGTTGTCATCTTCAGTTCGTTTATTGGCATGTGGAGTGATCTTTCAGTTTGCATGTCGAGTTAACTAGTTTGCATGTTCAGTTAACTTCCTTGCATGTTCAGTTAACTTGATTGCATGTTAAGTTTAACTGAAGATTATTACTGAATGTCAACTGAAGTTTGCATGCATGGCGAATTTGGTCAAAATTGAGAAGATTTTAGTGAAGATGGCGCTTCATCAAATGTCAACTGAAGTTCAAAAGGGACGAATTGAAGCATGAAGCATTATTTTGTGAAGCATGAAGCATATTTAGTGAAGTATGGCGAATTTGAAGTTGATAACTTCACTCATGAAAAGGGTCGCTATATTTAGTGTTTGAAAAGTGAAGCATGAATTGATGAAGCTATGCACTTTTCAAGGGAATGGAAACTTTAGTTTGAAAAGGGTTGCTATATTTAGATTATATTTGATTAAAGCATGAAGTTGACGCATTCTTGAAAGGCCAACTGAACTTCCAAAAGGGTCGCTATTTTTAGCATAATTATTGCATGAATATGGCGAATTCCTTATCTCATTCTTATTGTTAACTAAAGTTATCAAAAGGGCACGCCTTAGGTCAATTTGATGAATCCAAAGCAAGGTTGAAGATGGCGAACTTGATAAAGATTGCTAACTGAAGCTAAAGTCGCATGGATGAGTTAAACTGAAGACTTGAAAGGGTAACCCTAATGCGTCCACTTATTGAGCTTGTTCGAGTTTCAGTTAACTATAATGAGGACCAATTAGAAGCCAAGCGCCATTTTAATGCATGCTTTATTTAGTACGAATTTTCTTTGATGAAATTCTATATATTTCAAAGATGGCGTCCATTATTGCATCATCTTTTGCTCTGAAGCTTGTATTCTTTTGAGCGACCAGCAAGCTTAAGGTGATTCAGGAGTCCGTTTTCAGCGTTCTTCGAAGCTACGAGTTCAGATTGTTCAAGGAAGTCAATTCTAGACTTTATTTCCACTTTGCATGCAGGTTTTATAAAGATTCGAAGAAGAGATTTGCAGATTTTTCAGAAGCAGACAAGCAAAACTTTCTATCTTCTGTCTTATTTCTTCTATTTCTCACCTTAGGTACTTTCTTCGCATGCCAGAGTAATTCAACACATATTCAGAATTTGATCATCTGGGTTCTCATATTTCAGCGTTTGCAACAAGACCCACTTCTTAGATTTTTTCGAGAAAATCGCCCCGTAGTCTTCATTCTGAAGCTCTGAGCCTTTTTCCGAGAATCTCTTTGCATGTGGGCTTAAATCATATTTTTTCGAGAATCCAGCTATCTGGGTTTGTTCAGAATTGAGTTGTGCACAAAACCCATGTTCCAGAATTTCTTCGAAAATTTCTTCTGTCAGAAGCTATTTTTAGCCTTGTTCAGAGTTTTTCAGAAAGTTCTTCAAGTATATTCGACTTTACAGTCAAAAGTCATCATTTTCAAAATGCAGTTCAATCTCATTGATTACAAGGTGAAATCAGTCCTTACACATAATTTCACCTAGACTTCAGATACGGACCTAAATCATGTTTATCCAGTGGTCAATCTGAGCAGTTTAGAAGGTGTTAGCAGCAATTCGATGAGGAATCTTGATCATTCTGTTAATGCGCCCAGCTTTCCTTCAGGTGTTTGAAAAAGTTTCTAAGGCATTGAGAATCCACCTGCCACCTCCAAATGCGCCATCCTTGAGGAGTTGCTAAAAAAATTTCTAAGTCTGAAAGATATCCTCCTGCCTTGGCAAAATGCGCCCTACTTGATGAAGAAGCAAGGTCTCATGCTTGAAAATTTCTAAGTGTTGATGTTCATCCACCTCCTAGGCCAAAATGTGCCCATGCAACAAGAAGGATGGCAAGTCAAAGAAAGTCAAATTTTTTCATCCTGCTCATGCCTCTATATGCACCCACTTCCAGAGTTGTTGAAAAAGTTTCTAAGGCAAACGAATATCCTCCTGCCATGCTAAAATGCGCCCAAGGAGAAGGAAAGAAGTTATGAAAAGTTTCTAAGAAAAGAGGATATTCTTCTAGCAAGCTGAAATGCGCCCAAGGAGAAAGTCAAAGGAAAGTCAAAATGTTTCATCCTCTAGCATAGGCTAAATGCGCCCACCTTGAAAGCATAACATGCAAAAAAATTTCTAAGTAAAGTTCATCCTCCTCCCTTGCCTAAATGCACCCAAAAGAGGGCATGTAAAGACAAATCTAGGTAGCTGAAAAGTCACAAGAGGGCGTGGTGAAAGTTTTTTTTTCTTCACACCTTGCTAAATGCGCTCAAGCTGGTCAACAAGTCAACAAATCTTCATCCTTCTTGCATGGGAAAATGCGCCCAAATGGGGCCATGTGAAGAGAAGAGTTTAGGGCGTTGAAAATGCCAAGTGGGGGATGAATAAGCTAAGGCGTGGTGAATATTCACCTTCAAATGGGATATGCGCCAAGTGAAAAATATTGCTAAGGAATGACAATTGCCAAGATGGTGAAAATAAAATAAGCTAGGCGTTGGGAGTGGAGATGGAAGATACTACTAGGCGTGGTGAAGTTAAATGTTCCCCATGGTGATGAAGTGCGCCTAAGGTTTGAATGGAGAATGTTGCAAGGTGTTGAAAATATTTTCCTAGGGCGTTGGAGTTTAAAATAAAAATGTCTTTTAAGTGTGAATAAAATGCAAGGTGGTGAGTGAAAGATAAAATATGCTAGGCGCCTTCATGAAAATTTTCCAAGAGAAGTTGATAATTTTTCTCACAGGCAAGGTGATCAAAGTTGAACAAAATTTCCTAAGGCAAAAAAATTTCTCAAGGTGATTTAAATTTTTTCTAAGGAAAATACACCTAGAACTTGAGGTGATGAAATTTTTTTCTTGAAGCACAAGCAAATTAGTCAGTGGATGGAGTCCGATGATGCCAGCTGCACAAGAACAAAAATATTTTCAAGTCAGAGCAACAGGAAATGTTCACAAATGTGAAGAACGGGATTAAATTTGTTAAAAAAATTATTTTTTCCAAAGTTCAAAATTCAAGAAAATTAAATGAACCCGTTCGTCGTGCACCCATGAGTTCGACGCGTTCTGAAGGAAATTTTCTTCTGGGTATTGAAGATTATCGATGAGGAGTTGATTTTAAAGTCTTCCATACTTCGCTGTGGCCTTCAGGATGAAGATTTTTGATGGGCACTGGATTGATGAGTTTTCCTAAGGGAAAATTTAAAAATTTTCTAAGGCAAAGTGAAGAAAATGCGTTTTCAAGGTGAAATACTCCAGACGATGAACTTGAAAGGAACTGCCTAGGTGAATTTGCTCAAATCCTTCGTGAAGATAGTCTTCTTGAGCCAGAGACAAATAAAATCAAAGTTGTTAGAGCTCCAGCAGGTGAAGTGAATTCCTTGAAGAAGATGCAGTTGAAGTTAACACCTTCAAAAGATGATCTTAAAGTACTTCTCCTAACACGCCCTTGAGGAAGTTGAAATTTGGCTAAGGCACGAAGAATTTGAATGCGAAGCTGGCTAGAAAGACGATGAACCCTTGGAAGTTAGAACGTGAAAATCCTGGTAAGTAAGTTGAATTTATATTATGAAATGTTCTAATTCTCTCCTCCTTGCTTGTTTTGCAGGAGGAACGTCAAGACTAGGCGGTGATGACTTAAGTGATCCAAGACTCCATTTCAACCTCGAAGGAAGAAAGTTGTGAAAAATGGCTAAGTGTTGAGACTTAGCGACAAAGGAGTGTTTTCAAAACTCAAGATGGAGAAAAGAGTGGAAGTTCGAGCAAGGTTGAAGAACAACATCAAGAAGATGATCAAGAGCAGTCGAACTCCAGACTCTATCAAATTTTATTATCTGAGGAGGCAATCTTAGAGACTCTTTTACCCTCCTCCAAGCGATCAACAGAATTGGCTGAACGCGAACAACAGAGCAGTGTGAACGCGTTTCAAAGATGGAATCTTCTAGAAGGATGATGGACATAATGGTTCATTTATTACCCCACTCCTCTTGGTGGCAGTTTATAGGGTGAATCTTGTTTAGGGCTGAGGTGGCACAATCTGGGCCATTCAGCCGATTGTAATCTAAGCCGTCCGTCGGACTTGGCCAACTATAAAAGGGGGAGTCCCCCTCATTTGTATCTCATTAGAAGTAGAAATTAGACATAGAAGTAGAAGTTAGACAGTAGGGAGTAGAGGGACAATTTAGAAGTAGCTTAGTATAGATTGATAGTGTAGTTTGAAGAAGAGGGAAAGTTTTCCCTTTGAAAACTTTGTAAGAAATTGTTGTGAACACTCTCTCAATAAAAGAGTTTTTCATTGATGGTGAATTTCGTCTTTGTTGTGAGTAGCTAGCAAGGTTTCTTCGTCCTTCCAATTCAAATGGTAGCATAGTTCTAATTTTCATTCTATGCAAGTAGATGTTAGTTGTGGAATGTGGTCTTCAATTTGAGCAAAGCTTCATCTATCCATACCACTAGTGGGCTCGCTGATGGTGAGTTCGCCTTGCGTGGTCAACTGGAAACGTTTGGGCCTAACTTCAATCACAGTTTGAATGGTGGTATGCGTCGTTGTGATGGTATTTTCATGTCAAATGGTGGTTTGAACATCTTTAGTCATCTCCCTTGAAGATTGCACCAACTCCGTGGACGCTGTCCGAGGTGAGGCAAAGCGAAGTTTGGTTGAAGTTTGCTGAAGTTGAGCTCCATATCCCACACTTAGAATAGATTTAGACTCTCTAAACCCTGCTACCCCTTTCAATTTAGTACTTTCTGGATAGAATAGGAAACCCGCACTTCATAGACAAATCCTTCGAGCATTTGAATTCCTTTCTCCGCTGCCGAACAATTCCGTAAGTCCCCTTGAAATACCAGCAAATCACATCAAGCCAACTGAGACTATTCGCACTGAAAGAACCTTGGAGTTGAACGCATGAACTTTCTTGCAATCTTAGCATGCCGGATACTTTGATCAAGAGAGGATAGGGGAGCCGTTGGCGACTTTATTCTGCGTTGGTGCAGTCACGAAAAACACATCAACAGGTCCCCAGCAAAATTTCATCGAATCCTGACAGCTTACTATTTTTAGTAAGTACCTAATTTGGGACATTTTTCTCAGCACTTTTGAAGTTCTGATCGTTACACTGCATCCAGAACACATCAAGCTATTTGTCTGCAAAATTTGGGCCAGAACTGCTTTCTATTTTTAGCAAGTTCACCTTCAGGAGCTAATTTTAGGGTTTACATGCGAAGTTTTTCAACGCATCTCTGAAGAATATTTTTGGGTTTTCTGAGACCTACACGGTGATATAACATGCAAAGTGAGATGTAAACTTTCAAAACTCAGCCTTCGGAGGCTATTTTTAGGGTTTACATGTTGGAATTTTCTACGCATGTCTGGACATTCTTTGTGGGTTTTTCAAAAGCTTCACAAAGGTGTAACATGCAAACCAAGATCAGGACCTTTTTCAAGAGCCGTCTTCAAAGGCCATTTTTAGGGTTTGCATGCAGAGCTTTTCAGTGCATGTCAGGTTATTCTTTATGGGTTTTTCAAGAGCTACGCAGTGATGTGACATGCAAACAGAGTTGGTCACTTTTTCGGGAACTTACTATTTTTAGCAGATCCACTCTGGCAGCCCCCCCCCAGCACTTCAGTATCACAAATTGACCAACATGCAACAAAAACAGGGTCAAACAGAGATCGTTTGAGCAACATGCAAGTCAAATTCGGGTTTCCAACTTCGGGGCCTAAAATGAGGGGTAAAATGCCAAAATTTTCGAAAACCGGTGTATCCCACTACGATCAGTATATTTCAAGCTATCCACTAGTAAAATTTGAAGGCAATCGGAGCACTTACTATTTATAGTAAGGCACTCCAGAAACAGGCTATAAATAGTAAGTCAGCATCAAGCGCCAGTGTGAACAGGTAGGTCATCCCATGAGGGTCACGTCATTCAAATTTCAAGCTGAACGGAGTTGTGGAAGTCTCAAAATCAGGCAGTTGCTATAAATAGTAAATCACCTCCAGAAACATGCTATAAATAGCAAGTCAGCACAAGATGGCAATATGAACAGATCAACTTGGTCATAAAGGTCCTGTGGTTAAAATTTCAGATCAATCCAAGCTTCAGAGGTATGAAATTCAGAGGGCTTACTAAATATAGTAAATAAGGGCGAGCAAGCTAAAAATGTCTAATTCTAAGAAATTTCCTTCACCCCCTGTCAAATGTGCCCAAGATGAGACTGGCAGAAGGATGGAAAAAGTTTCAAAGTTGATAATTCTTGCTCAGCCCCCTAAATGCGCCCTCATCTCAAGGTGGTGATAAAAAATTCTAAGGCATTGAAGTTCCTGCTTGACCCCTCAAATGCGCCATCATCTGGAAGAGGTGATAGAAAAATGTTTAAGTCATAGAAAATTCCTCCTCCTACCCTGAAATGAGCCAGCTTCAAGGAGGACAAGGAAAAAGTTTCTAAGGCATTACAAATTCCTCCTCCTACCCTCAAATGCGCCCAAGGAGAGTGGTGGTGATAAAGTTACTAAGGCAAGTTTGAATTCCTCCTAGACATGCTAAATGCGCCCATCTCAAGAGGCATCAAGATAAAGTTTGCTAAGGCGTTAGATATTCCTACTTGACTAGTAAAATAAGCCCAAGTGAGCTGGGAAAAAGACAAAAGTTGTTAAGTATTGTAAATTCCTCCTCTATACCCCATATGCGCCCAAGTCACCTTGCCTTGAAGGATATTTAAAAATTTGCTAAGGCATTGCTAATTCCTCCTGAGGTCCCAAATGCGCCCATGAATGGGAGAAGAAAATTATCTAAGGTGTTCAAAATTGCTAAATCCTTCTAGACCCCCTATATGCGCCCATGCTAGTGATGTTATTTGAAATTTTTCTAAGGCATAAAATTCCACCTCTAGAGAGAAATATGCCTAAGTTTGAAAGAGAGTTGATGAAATTTTCTTAGGCATGGATGAATTGGCGAGGAGTCAGAGTGTGCTAGCTTCATGAGGTTGATAAAAATTGTCAGGGCTAAGCAAGAAAATACGCCCAAAGATGAAGAATGAGAATAAATTTGATGGAAAAATATTTTTTTCTAAGGTTTAAAATTCAAAAATTAAATGTACCCCTTCGTTTGTAGACACATGAATTCGACGCTTTCTGAAGGGAATTTTCTTCTGGGTACTGGACATCTTCGACAAGGAATGGATTTTAAAATTTTCTACACCTTGCCAAGGAATTTAAGATGGAAATTTCGCTCGGGCACCTGGTTGATGAATTTTCTAGAGGAAACAAATTATTTCTAAGGCAAATGGGTTGGAAATTTGGCTAAGGCAAAAAGGGGATATCATGTTGGTTGGAGAATTTCCTAGGGCAGAGAGAAATCAAACACACCCTCCAAACGCACCTTTAGGACAAATGAAAATTCTAAGAAAGACTTGTCTGAGTTAAACGTGCCCATCATAGAGAAGGAAAATGAAATGACAAGGCACCAAAGGCGAAGAAAATGAAATGACAAGGCTCCAAATGCGCCCTTGAAGAAGGTTGGCTAAAATGTCTAGGTCACAAGCATCAAGCTCTCAAATATGCCCTCAAGGTTCCTGAGAGGAGTACGCGAAAGATCTTCCCAAGGCATTGGTGGAGACACGAACATCAAAATGTTATAGTTTGGGGGGAAGACGTGTGAGTATGAACTTCATATGATCAACATGTGTTTTGCAGCAGCCTTTCAATCTTGTCAACTATTTCCTTAACCTAGAATAGCCGCCTTTGGCCATGGTATGAACATCCATCAAAGCGTGAATGATATAAAGATCAGCATCTAATTTGTGCAAGTTTATCATTAATTTTGTTGTACCCAAACCAAATTTTTTGCTTCATCAAGGCATTTTGCATAAAAGAGTCTAAACCTTGCTAAATGATGTAAAATACAATTTTGGGCAATATCAAGCATGGAGTTTTTGTCAATATTTTGTCAGTCAAAGTCAGTTTTATTGATCATAACCTGAATCAGAGACTCAGAATGGAGTTTTTCATGATGGAGGAGCATCTCACGACAGCATTTCACATTGCACATGGTCATTTCAGTAATCGAGATGATGGTTTCAATGGTTAATTTATGAAGATTTTTCAGAGAAAAGCAAAAAAGCGCACCTGTAGCCCAGGGGTGCCCTTCTTTTTGAAGGTAGATTTTGTTGAAAGTACTCATAAATACAGTCAAACTCTTCAGAATTGGTCTGGCTATCCGATGAGCTATCCAGCGAAGCTTTCCGAGACCCGCAGTTCCAGCAACTGGCTACAGAAGTTCAAATTCCCAAAGTTTCACATATGAGAAATTTGTCCTTTTTCAGGCAAAAGCGCGCCTATAGCTTGAGGGCGCCCTTCTTAAAGGGAGGGTGGATTTTGGTACTTCTGGTAGCTCATACAGTCAATCTCTTCTCGACTAGTCTGCTTATCTGACAAGATATCAAACGCAGTCGTCCGAGTCCCAAAACTCCGGCAGTCGACGTCTGAAGATGAGCTTATATTGGAGATTTCATATCTTTGAGCTTCTTCGTTGCGTTTCCAGTGCAACTATAGCTCAGGGGCGCTTGTCAAAATGACCCTTAAGATGGTCCAGTTTGCTGACGAGGTCTTCCTGACATCAGTACTCTTCTAGTCCAGCTTCGCGTTGCATCAAGTTGCCTGTTAATCTGACGTTCCAGGTGATCGTAGCAGAGGTTCTACCAAGCATGTAATTTCACGGACGGACCAACATAAAATTTTCATTGTATTTCTACAGTCCAGAGGCGCCTAGCCTTTAGGCCTGTTAGATGAGGTCGTTCGCGTTCGAAGTGTTCACGAGATTTGAGCGTAATTACTTTATCTATTCAACGAGCCCAGCCGTCAGCCTTCGGGATTTGGCAAACGTTAAAAAGTGATGACATCTAGAAAATGGGTAAGTATGGAGCGTATATTTTAAATAAAATACGCACTTGTATTTTTGAGGTCTTAGAAGCAGTTTTCTTGCTTCGTCACTTCTAGAGATGTCTCTTGTAAGTCCTTCTAGCTGTCCATTAAAACAAACGTGGCTCGAATCGGGTTATCCCAGCTCCAGATATCAAAGGTCAAAGTAGGGCATCTGGATGAGAGTTCAACTTTTGTCAAAATGGTGTCAGTGCAACTAAGGGCCAGGGGCGCTTTTACTTTTGAGGCCCTTAATGAACTTTTCAGATGCCTTGCGTACAGTCGTTGGATGCAGAATGTCTCTAGGCATGCAGTGAGCTTAGTTGCCTATCAGCAGGGTTCACTGTTCGCCGTCAGCAGCTGTTTGAAGTGTCAGATGGCAGTTTGAAGAAATGGTTGTCTGGAAACCGTAAATGAATTTAATCAGGGGCGCCTAATTTTTCAGGGTGTTAAATGATGGATTTTGCAGTGATGACTCCCAGCAGACATTTCTTCCTTGTTCAGTAGGCTTTCCTATGAATTCTCCAGCTCAGTCTCAGCATCATCTGGTCACCCAGAAATCAGTGTCGAAGTTGGCCAATCGTGACTTTGCCGTCAGCTATAAAATAGGAAGTTAATAAAAAGTACAATATCTTGGGCAAATGGACGCCTATGAGCTCAGAAGATGACTTTTCGGAATCGGTGAAGTCTAACGGTGAATCCTAAAGCTTCATTCGAATTGTCAATTGAAGTTCAAAATATTCAATATTTATTTTGCATATTTTAGCATTAAGTGGCGATTTTCTATTTTTGGCGCCTTTGCTATTTGCATAATGAATATTTTATTACTTATTTAAATTCAAACTTCCAGTCGGTGGCAGTGAAACTGAAAAGGGGCCAATTGGAAGGCTTCTATTTCAATCAGGGTTTTGAAATCTTGCAGTTCACTAGCTGGTGCAAATTTCTTCTTATTTAAGCATGGCGCCTTCATTTATTATTCACCAAGCTTTGAGAAATTCGTATTTCTTAAGAGGAAATTCATATCTTAAGAGAAATTCGTATTTTTCAAAGTAAATTCAATTCTTCAGAACAAAGGCGTATCCTTAAGAAAAATTCGCAATTCTTCAGTTTGTAAAGGCGAATTCTCAAACTTCAATAGAAATTCGTATTTTCTTCAAAAGGCAAGTTCGTAATTCTCAAAGAACAAAGGAGCAACTTCAAGATAAATTCGTGATTCTCAAGCAAAGGCGAATTCTTGCAGAGTAAAGGCAAATTCCTCATCAACAATCAAAGGCGATTTTATCTAACATATCTTTTTGCAGGTTAAAAGTTCACAATTGTCAGCAATTTGAAGAATTCAAGGGCGATTTTCACAAAAGAAGAGCATACAAAAAAAAACGTCTTTTTCCTCCTTGATTCTCAGATTTCTCTCAGATTGCAATTCGCATGTTCCTGAAATTGGCAAATTTGACAAGTTCAAACATCTGGATCATTTTCATATAATTTCCTCGAGTTAAAATTGTGCGCTTGATTTTTTAGGAATTTTTAACTTCGGAACATTCGTTCTTGAGTTTCTAATTTTCTCAACTGAAAAGTCTTTGTACGATCGAGTAGAAGTCATATTTTCGCATATCTGACGTTTTGGGTTATCTTAGAATCTTTTTCTGGGCAAAACCCATATCTCAGCTTTTTCGCTAAAAATAACTCTTCCAAAGGCTATTTTTAACTCTCGCAGGCTATTTTTAGTTTTCTAGAAATCTTGTCAGAACATAGTCGAGTTCACTTTCAACAGGCGAATTTTTCAGAATGCAGTACACTCAGCTCTAATACAGGACCAAAACAGTCCTTACTCATGACTTCCTCAGGATGGTTGAGACAGATCTTCACAAAGTGTTGCCAGAAGCAGTTCTAGATCCGATTAAGATCAAAGCTTCGATTATTCTAAATATCGAACAGTCCGGGTTATTGGAGGCCACTTCCATACCTACTCCGTTCATTGTGTTGAATTCGTGATGGCTTGTATTAAGCATTACAATTCCACTACTCGTGAAATAGTGTCAGTCGATGGACGTGTTATTTGCAGTCTCAAGCATTTGGACATTGAAAGAAGTTTTGGCATCCCTCAACATCCGAACAGTCTGGTTATTTCCATGGAGCAGTGTGAGCAGGCATTTGATGCTGATGTGGACAAGTGTCAGAAGAAGATGGCAGAAAGATGGTTAAAACAAGCAAAGAACAGATTGCCAAACAATGTGGGTCGTGGTGAATACAAGGATGAGTACACGATTCTAATCACACTCCTGAATCGTGTCTCAGGTCAGCACATGCGAATTTTTCAGCCTTGGATGTATTACATTATTGGTCACATTATTTCTGGGCAAGAGCATTATGACTGGGCATCCTTCATCAGCGATTATTCACAAGCAGATCACCGGTTTCCTAGTTGCCCATGAGTTTCACATGTGTTCGTATCTCGTGTACTTGATCATCGGGTCGGTTTGAGGACTAAACACCGTGGGCATTCTCGTGTTCGAAAGTCTAGTATTATGATGCTTGAGTTCACGGGCTGAACGTCATTTCAAAGCGTGTTCCGCGAGGCTCGACTTATACAGTGAGAAAATTGGACCGGGAGTTGCACGTTCGTATCGGCAATTGCTAGGCAGCGATGGATGGTTGGGCAGATTGGTTTATTCAATTCCCGACATACACCTACATCCGAGTATACGGATTTACAAGAAATCCAGCTATGCTTCCACGCTATCCTTCAGATAAGACAATCTTTCAGGAGTTCCTGAGACAGATGCATGATGTTCATCGTCTTTTACGCCGCAGGCACAGACCATCTATCAATTTTCCTTTTCAGTTTGGAATGTATTGGTGCAAGACGGCAATTGATGCCAAAGTTGCAGAACAAGAGCTTGAGAAATATCATCTTAAGTATCTTGTTGAAGCACGTGCCTATGATCTTTCAGGTCATTACATAACTCGCCTTGCTGGAAGCACATATCATGAGCCTTCTATGGAGGATTACTGGGCAAATTGCGCGGATGACTTCGAGGTTCGCAGACGTAGTTACGGCCGCTTCTCTCTCTCACAGATTTTTGTTTTCTTGTCAGAAGATGTGGGAGGTTTATCAGATGATGAGGGAGAAGTTCTTCCTCAGTTTTTCAGAGAGCAAGTTGATACACAGCCATTGCCAGCAGTTGATTGGTACGCCAAGGAATACGCAACGATGAAGGAGAGGTCAAGTAGAGTTATTCAGAACATTATACTTTACCTCGAACAGCAAGAAGACAAGGAGGGTGAGTGTTCCTAGAGCAGAGCCGCCAGTAGTGGTGAATCCTTCGCTACCTTCCTCGTCAAAACATAAACAAAAGAAGAGGAGTAATCCTCCTAAGAAAGGTCAAGCGCCAAACAATTCAAAGGGCAAGGCGCTTGCCACTGTTACACACACGGAGCCTGACAGACAGCCGGTCACAGAGCCAGTTCATAGGCCAGTTCAGAGTTCGCCAGTGCCTGCGGTTTAGCCTCAAGTTCCTACACCAATTCCAGAGTAGTCACCAACCCCAATTCTCATTGAATTGGATTTAGACTCTCCACCTCGCAGTGGGTCCTCTACTCATTCACTCTCATCAATACCTCCTGTTGCTAGTACAGATCCTTCTAGTAGCATTAGCCGAGACCAATCTTGGATCGAAGCTCAGCTGGGGAGGAAGAGGAGGCAGCCATCTTATGTTCTTAAGCATTCCGATTTTGAAGAGATTTACCAAGATGCGCCAAACAAGAGGGTCAAGAACATGGTCCACGTAGAGAGGAACACTAACATGGAGATTGTCATCGAGACTGTTGTACCTCCACAAGGGAAGAGCTTGGCTGAGTTGGAATCTCAGGATTTTGAGGTTATTACAGTCAACCTTGGTCGTAGCACACGCCAGACTCAGGTTGATCTCCTACAGGTTGTTACAGACAGTGCCAGGGATAGAATGCTGAAGGACGGAGAAGATAAGGCAGCCCTCAAGGCTGAAATCAGACAGCTTCGTCAATATATTTCTAGTCTTGTACATAGACCAGATGCCATTAACACACTCCCGCCGATGCTTGAGCCTCCAGCAGAGCAAAGTCAACTTAATCACTTAGTTGCATATGGCAAGCGTTTGGATGAATGGGAGGAGGAGTTCGTTGCTAGAGGCCGTGCTATACTCATAGAGTTATATCAGTTGCGGTACAATGCACGAGAGCTCCGTCTTCGTCTTCAAGATGAGGAGCGAGATATGGTGATTAATAAACCCCGGGATGAGATTATGATTGCTCACCTAAGTGTGGCATATGATGCAGTCACAGATGCAGAGGATAGGGAAGCTATCTACTCTTGGAAAACACAATTGGTTTTCAAGGCAAAGATAGAGGACACTTTGGCGTCAGAGTTGGCTGAGTAGAGAGCACATCACTAGTGCACTCCGGTTTGTGAGGACTCTAGTATCTCGCTTACCGTGCCGATATCAGATCAAGGGTGGTGCCTATGTTGAGCTTACCGATGTTCAGTCAAAGCTTCAAGCACTCATTCATACCATTTTCAATGGGGAGACCATTGGCTGTAAGGTTACTCAGCTTACAGTCATGTCAGCATTGTTCGATGAGGCAACATGAAGTAGAGGTGAACTTCAGTCTCAGATCACAGCTGGTGAGGATATGCTGCACCCACATAGCATTCTTCAACAAACTCTCATAGCTTCAGATAGTGATGCAGTTAACAATCTCGTTGAGGGATTGATTGCTCGAGATCACGGACAGTAAACTTCAGTTCCCACTTCTCAGGATAGACATTACACACAGGAGTTAAACTTGGCGTTACCTTCTCAAGTTAACTCACTATCTTGTCTCATACATATCTATTTTGAGATTAGCTTTACACACTTGGAGTTTCATTTAGGGTTTTTCGTTAACTGATGGTAGTGTTCCAGTTAACATGCTTTCAATAAGGACGTGCATGCTTGCACATTGTCCATTTTTTAGATTAGATGTTTCGGTTAACTGATGGTAGTTTTCCAGTTAACTGTATAGTTTGCTTATTAGGGCTTAGCCATAAATCTTGCATGCATTGCAAGACTGTTGTTGACTCAAGGTGATTTTAGGGTTCCCTACACCTTGATGTATATATATAAGAGCTTTTGCTCATTTGTAAATAACTTTTGCACGAGAGAGAAATATATGCTGTGCCTACCTTGCCCTCAATATTGCTCTTTTGGTATTTGTTCATGCGTTTTTGCTGTTATAATGAATTGTTATGCCACATAGGGTTTCATGCAATTATAATGGTGAATTCTTTCCTTAGTTTAGATAAATCTGTTTTGTGTTCAATAAACTTGTTCAGATTGAGATGATAGTTGTGCCACCTTGCCTTCAAGTAGAGAATCTGCACTTGTTTATTGTGTGTTGTTGTGAATAATAAACTTATTCAGATTGAGCTGATAGTCGTGCCACCTTGCCTTCAAGTAGAGAATCTGTATTCAGTTTATCGTGTGATGTTGTTACCAATAAACTTGTTTAGATTGAGCTGATAGATGTGCCACCTTGCCTTCAAGTTGAGAATCTATACTCGTTTATCGTCTGATAGTCAAACCTTGCTCCGTTTCCTCATGCTCTGTTTTCTTGAGGAGACTGGATAGAATTTAAGTAATTAAGTTTAGTTGTAGTTAGTAATACTGTGAAACCAGAAAATACTCAGCTGCAACGTATATAGTTTTCAAGAAAGCCTTGTACCTCTACAGCTGATACAAAAAGACGGGAGATAGTTTAGATTACTCTTCCCTTTCCAAGCAATTTTGTTAAAGCACAACGAGGGAGCTTCCCCTCCTAATTTGAAGAGCACTCATTGCGTAGTGTGCATAGCTGTCCGTACCAACTCTTACTCCAGAGGTGCTAGTTGTTACGCCAACAAATTTATTCTTTAATACTTGAGCCACGGGTCTATAAGGTGGAGTCTCTAAGGAAACATAATGAATAGCAAAGATATGCCACCTCACAAGATGCAATGATCTTTGGAACAAGGCAAAGAAGATGTCATCACATGGAAGGAAAAGAATGTTGGATTGAGCACCATGATTCAAGTGTCACGTGTAGAGTTCAAAAACAAAGAAGACAAGAATCTGTTTTAATGTTGTTTTCAGTTACCAAGGGTGGCAGTTAGAGAAAATAAAGGAGCGTCAACCTGTATGTGAAGAGCATCATGGGCAGAAAGGAAAGAGAGTTAGAGGCTGGCGCAGGAGATAGAAGGAGGCAGTTATTGAGCACAAAGAAACTGCCAGGAAGAAAGAGAGAAGACAGCCGCCAAAGGGAAAAAGAGAGGTTGGCGTAGGGACACAAGGGTGGCAGATTTTAGCGTGAAGGTGGAGAGGCAGCTGGAAGTTGGCGTGGGAAGATGTGGGAAGCAAAAAAAGACAGAACAAGGCAGGAGAAATGAGCATGAATAGGAGGCATATGAGAGCAGCTACCAGTTGACAAAGAACACTTCATTGTAATTGCTGAGTATTGGTTTTAATTTGCTGCCCATAGGGACGTGGAGGATAGTTTTAGCAATAGATTTTGTGATCTTTTCATACTTGCATTGCTGTTTAGGTTTTGGAGAGTCCCATATTGTGAATTTTTGCCTGTATTTTCATGTTTTTGTAATAATTTGCTGGCTGTGCAAACATCTCAATAAAGAAGGAAGCTGATTATTGAATCTTTTCGTTGTTTCCTGCTCACAACTCCAAGTCCCAACATGGTGTTGGCTTATGTAATTGCAAACTGTTGTTTACTTGCATAAGTTTTTGAAGTTTTCAAGTTCTTGCATAAGGCAGAGTATTGCTTCTGTTCAAGATTGATTGATTTCAAGGAAATTTTAGGAGTTGGTATTTAACACTGCCATCACCCATGTACATCGATAGTGGCATGCCATTTGTACTTAAGCAAATAGACTGATTCCTTTCAAGAAACAAAATCTAATAACCAAGTTTCCTCTGGAGATTGTGTTATAAGAAGCACATGTAAACTGACAGGTCCTTCCTAGGCCTCCTAGACTCATCTTAGGTAAAACGAGGGGTTTTATCTAATGAGCATATCTATGGATCTTTAATGTGATACAAGAGGTCTCTGCTTTCATCTTCAGCCATTAGGGATCAATGAATGACGACCACTTGGACATCATCATCATGATCAGATATGGCTAAATGTATGCTTGACCATCACTGCCTCAGGCTACATGGAGAGAAACACATAATGGCCACAATTCTCCCAAATTGGATCAGCTTCAGAGGTATAAATTTATGATGTTACAGATTGGACAAAAAGTGTGTAACTGTGTCCCAATTTTTCCTACAAAGTGTGTAACTGAGGCAAATGAGCATATCAACTTTTCAGCCTAAACTAACAAGTTCTTCCTAGGCCTCCTAGACTCCTTTTAGGTAAAACAAAGGATTCTATTTAATGAGCATAAAAATGGATCTTTAGTGTGATACAAGAGGTCTCTGCTTTCATCTTCAGCCATTAGGGATCAATAAATGACCACCACTTGGACATCCTCATCATGATCAGATGTGGCTAAACGTATGCTTGACCACCATTGACTCAGGCTACATGGAGAGAAACACATAATGGCCACAATTCTCCCAAATTGGCTCAGCTTCAGAGGTATAAATTTATGATTTTACAGATTGGACAAAAAGTACATTCTGAAAAGAACCATTTTTGTTTTTGGTTAAATATATAACTATTGGTCATAATAAGTATGCAAGGTATATCATAAAAAATACAAAAGGTAGAAAAAATGTACTTCGAAGAAGATGAGGGGCCAACATCTGGTGCAGCTTTCCAACTTGCTCCTCATGACTGATATCTTTGAATTCATCATGAAAATCTTCTGAACTAGCAAACTGCTTAAAATATTGAACAATGATGTGAAATGAAGCAAATGCAAATAATGTATTAAGTGTAATATATTAGCTATGCAAATACTGACCTTTCCTGCATCCAGGAAGTGCATAAGCATGAAGAGTTCATCCAAGTTATTCTGGTAGAAGAAAAATGTGCAAGTATCATGTCAATCACATTAAGATAAATTTCACTATCATGTTTATAATGCACCTATGATACAATGAGAGTGAAATATCAGGCCTATCAAAGTAGAATATGCTTCTATACAAAACAAAGAAATGGGGAAAGAAACTTGTCCCAGAAAACAAAGATATGTAGCTGCTATTTTATGCAATCAATAAATTATTATTGATCATTCATTCAACTTGGCTTTGTGCTTTGGCATTTGGACGTGAGACCTAGGGTTTTGCTACAAGCAATCTTGGAGAGCGTAGCTTCTCTTGATTCGAGCTTTCCGAGGGTGTGAAAGATCATCTAAGGTTTGCTAATCGGTGGCTTTATCTCAGAAGTCACATTGTGCTTTAAAGTGGAGAATTATATCAGATTTTACAAGGGTTTATTTGCAGATCAAAAGTTTTGAAGATAAATATTTTTTGAATATCTTCTTTGTTGGGCATGCCTTTTCTCCTTGGCACGTGGGAGTCATACTGTTCTTATCTGTAGTGATTACCAATGTCACCAGGTTCGAATTCGAATTTGAGTTCGGCAACATTGAAACTCGGATGAAATTCGACAAGAAAAAAATGCGAAAATTAAAAAATTTGAATTAAATTCGTCCTATATAATTTTGATTTTTTAAAAATATAAGTAATAATCTTAAAATAAATAAAAAATAATATTAATATACTAATATGTTTAAATAAATTAATAAAGCTAAACACAAAACAAAATAAATAATAAATATGTTTAAAAATATACTTTAAATTTTAAATATTATTAATATATAAATAATAAATAAATTAAATTATATATTAAATAATAAATATATTATAATAAAAGTTTAATTTATTTAGTTTAAAATATTAAATTTTAACATTATAAATAAAAAACAAAATTAAATAATAAATAAACATAAATAAAAATAATATTACATATAAAATAATATTAAAATATATGAAAACATAACATAAATAAATAATATTAAAAAAATATAAAAACATAACAAAAGAATGATATTAAGATCATATTAAAAATAATAAATCAAAGGCCTGACGGTGAAGCCCTGCAAATCCTCCGGTCCCTGAGACTTGCCCGAGTCCATTTTTAGCTCCAGCTCCAGCTCCAGCTGCTTGAATCCCGACGACCCGCTCATGGTCGAGTGCCCGATGGATGAGTGAATGCGTCCACCTAGAGCCTCCCGCCACTCGCAAATACTTTACGGAGCCTGCAAACCAGCTCACACGGGATAAACAGAGAAAGATAAAACCTCCTACAAAAAATGCAGAAAGAAAAAACCTTAAAAAACGTTTCTTAAGATATATTTTAATAAAATCACAGTGTCGTCGACGAAATTCAACGAATTTTTCTAATATTTTGAGACTTTTTAATGTAAATTTTTTTAACATGCGAATTTATTCGAATATGAACGAATTTCTTTTTTTTTTGAAATTCGACGAATTTCAAATTTCAAGTTGATATTCGGGCGAATATGGTGACTTAGGTGATTACCATCAGAAGTTACAAAGGTTTGGGAAGATTATCATCATAAATCAGAAGAAAACTTTGTTGCTGAATGTTAGCTGCTGTTAGCTCTTGCTGGGGCCGTACATATCAGGCTTAACCAAGCTGTACATCTCACCTTTGACAGGCTGTACAGTTTCTTGGAGAGAGGCGTTTGAATCCTAGGGTGAAACGCCTAGGAGATAGGGTTGCTAGTGCCTTCATTGAGGACGTCCAAGCTTTAGTTACCAGATTTCAGCATTTTGGTGGTTGAGATTTCATAATTTGGTGCCAAGCGTGTTTGTTGAAGGGTTTACCAGATTGCTGTTACAGATTCCAGATTTGCTGTTAAGGATTTTCAGACCTGTTGATAATAAGCTTCAGACTTGTTTACAATTGCTATGGATTCCGGGTATGATTGTTAATTTCTTAAGCAAATATATGTAAATCTGTTTGGATGAATAAATGAAAAGTTTGCTTCAGCCGTGGATTTTGAAAGGCGATAGTTTATCAATACTTCCATCTAGCCTTTATTTATGTTTATCTACATTTCTATATTTATTCCTGGCAATATATTATCATTCGAAGATCAAACCCAAATATTTTGAAAATCAAACATTCAAACAAGGCAGAAAGCTCAGTTTGCAAGTGACCACCTGGGGTGGCACATTTCAGTCACATGGTCAATTTTTCAAGAACAACTGGCTACCCATTTTGAAGATAACTTTATATAGCTACTTCAGTCAGCTCACTAAATTAAAGAAAACAAGCATGGTCAAGGATTTGTTGGGTGAAAATTATGTAATCAGCTTTTTGATAGATTACACAACTTGGATTTCAGCCATAGCTATGTGAGATGCAAATCTCTCCTCTCGGAAAGGGGAGGCAGCCTTCTTACTGCTGATAGAAGCTATAGTAAAACAAACAAGTAATTACAAAATGTACAAAAAACTTACGAAGTGGGGGGGGTGTGTTACATTCATCCTTCTCTCTTTTTTCAAAGAAGATGTTTACAATGCTTCACTTTTGGAAGTTCACAATTCTTAACAACTTTAAACGATCAACTAGTAGTAATACCAATACCTCTATCTTGTCAAAGCAAAGCGTAGAGATACCAGAAGTAATTAACAATAAACAAATAAAGTAAAAGGGAAAGCTCACGAAGGCACAAAGACGTTTTGTAGCTTTTTCAATGGTGGATCTGTGAAGAGTGTATCGTTTGTCACGTTAGAAGCACAAAGTTTTCTTAGACGCAGCAATTCCTCGAACAGCATGAACAATTACAAGCACAAAGTCTTGTAGATCATCCAACCAAATTATCAAAGAGCATGAACAATTACAAGCGCAAAGTCTTGTAGATCATTCAACAGTAGTATCCAAAGGACGTGAATAATTACAAGCACAAAGTCTTGTAGATTATTCAACAGTAGTATCCAAAGAACGTGAATAATTACAAGCACAAAGTCTTGTAGATTATTCAACCGAAAGATAAACAAAACACAAATGCAAATCTAAATAATAGATGCAACACAAAGTTTATATAAATTACTTAGAGTCCTTCAGATTTCATCACCTAATCACCACCAAATAAGATCAATTCATAAAAGTATCGAATCCAACGCAAAGTTTGGCTTGCAATCTTCTTCTTTATTGATCGAATTCCATTCACAAAGCATGAACGCAAAGTTTCACAATTTTGCTTCAAAAAGGGCAGCACTTCGTTGCAAAATACTAAAGGATAAACTTTACAATGAAAATCCCTCACATTATATAGAAAGAGGGATGAGCAAAATTAGGAAACTAATTGAGGAAATTAAGGAAAGTTAGGTGAGCGATTTTAGGAGATCTCACCTAACTTTGACCAAAGTCAAAGTGTAATTTGTTTTCAAAAGATTACATCTTCGAACTTGGTGTAATTAAAATTTACAAAAAGACATTTGAAATGTCAGGAAATATTTACAAGATGCATAAAGGGATGCACCGGAAATGTCTAACACTGGAGAATAAGAGGTTGCTTCATGTTTCTTTGCCTTGGGCGCGGAAGTCTTCATATTTCCTCCTGGTCTCTTGCACAAACTTCTCATCTGGACCAACGGTGTAATCCACAATGGTGTGAATTCTCGTAATCGATCTCATGGCAAATGAGTGAACCTTCTTGCACCTGTCAAGATGCGTTTTCAGGTTATCCAATGTGAGCCTTGTATCACAAATGACATTCAGTGAGGCTTCTGAAAAGTTTGAACTATCAATCAATTTCATGGTGGCTTCTTTGAAGATCTGAGATATTTCTGTGGCCGGCAAGAAAATACGATTCTCCTCAAGGATTTGACCAGGCAACTCTTTGATACCTTTTTCAAGAATAGCACGATGTCCTTCGACATCTTCCTGTACTTGGTGGAGATCCTCTGTAAGAGATTGAATTACTTGAATTCGGTGTTTCAAAGATTCTCTTACCTCAACGAACTTTTCTTTGTCAGGAATTACCCCAACCTCCACCAACCTACTGAGTTTACCTGTTTCATCTCCAACCATGACAACAGGCATTTCTCCATGTCTCTACGCTCCTGGGAAAGTACACTTTTCTCTTTATCAAGCTCTGTGGTGAGCTTGGCCAACAAGGTAGTTTTCTTGTCCGCAGCAATTATAATCTGAGATCCGTGTTCAATGATCTTCTCAACAAAATTATACAACACTCTGCCTTTGGAGGCGAACTTCTCAGCTTTCTTGACAGCTGGGTCTTCAATACTTATCACTGTCAACGGTTGTGCATTACTTGGAGAACCTGCAAGTCTCTTTACAACAGTGGCATAATGCTCTGCCCTCTGTTTGTACATATTGCAAGCTTGCTCTACTTTATCCAGTCTTTCAGCCAGGATATCCAAAGTGACTTGCGCATCAACCTTCGCACTTTCATTGGTAACCTTGCCAAGCTAGACCTTTGTCACCGTGTAGTCTTCCATGTTGACATCACCTTCTTCATGTGGTGGTATGCCAATCTCTGCATACTTGTGGCCAGACTTATCAACGTTCAGCCTTGAGTATACTTTTGCCTTTTTCTTCCCTTTAGCCTTTGGAAGGACTATCTCTTCGAGGTCAAGCTCCTCCGAAGAAATCATTTGCTTTTTACGCTTCAACACTTGAGATATTAGCCAAGGGGGAAGAAAGGAGGTGTGAACTTCTGGATTCATTGTCAATTCAGCTGTCATCGTTACTTCTGAAGTTATTGTCACGTATGAGGTTACCATGGGTATCGTGACAATAGGAGAAGTGTCTGTCATCATCGCTCCTGTAGTTTGCACATTGAGCTGATCACGCATTGACTCATTCATGAAACGATTGAATTCATTTTTAGAAGTGATATCATACGTTGGTGAAGATAGGCTAGGAATGGACGATGGAGGACTTGACAGTATATCAACCATATGAATGCTTGTCACTGAGGGAGTATCAAGCGGGGTTGATGCTGCAGGGATAGTGGATATCTCGGCTGCAGGAATGCATGTGGTAGGAATAGGTGACGAGGGAACAGGAGGTGGAGGAGTTCTTGAATTTGGAGGGGTATGAGGAACATTGGAAGTCACAGGTGATGACGTTCTGGGAATATCCTCAACTTCATTCTCAGGAGGAGAAGTAGTTCTTTCTTGATCATGCTCGGGTTCCTGTTGATCACCCTCTTGTCTCTCCGATTCTGATTCACCTTCAGATCCTTCTTCGGAATCTTCTTCAGACTCTTGCCCGCTTTCAGAAACCTCTTCTGCATCGGAGTCTGCTTCTGCTGAATCTTCATCTTCAGCAGATTGATCACTTGAGGTTCCTTCTTCATCGAAATCTACCTCCTCTGGAATAGACTTTTTACCTTTAGAGCGGGATGGATTAGATTCCGTGATTTCTGTCTCTGGGACAGACTGGGTATCTTTCTTGCCAACAGTGAACTTCATCCTAGGACCTCTTCGTGAAGAAGTGGGAACAGCCGCTGATTTATTTTTGTTGCGGAGTTCTTGCTGTTGGCGAGCTTTTGCTTCGGATTCCTCTCCTTCCGAGTCTGTTCTGAAACTTTTCATTTCATAACCATGTTTATGTAACCATTTTGCAGTGTTGGCTAGGATTGGCTTCAACCTCTCTCTTATGCTAGTAATTTCTTTCCTAAACCATTGAATTGCAGGCAACGGCCTTTCAGCAATTCCTTGCTCATCATAGACAGCATTCATGATATCACC
This sequence comes from Sequoia sempervirens, assembly GCA_007258455.2. Taxonomy (NCBI): domain Eukaryota; kingdom Viridiplantae; phylum Streptophyta; class Pinopsida; order Cupressales; family Cupressaceae; genus Sequoia; species Sequoia sempervirens. Next base: position 10,398 of record VDFB02007424.1, on the reverse strand, counting down.
AGGATCTGCAAAATCCTCTGGTAGGTCAGCGATATCAAGGTCTCTGATCTGCTAAACAGTCAACCTGCAATAGTCCATTTTGTGAATGGCTTCTTCATCTCTGCAATCAGCCCAGATGTCCTCAAAACGGTACTTGTGATGATGACCCTTTTGCAATCTTTTTCTGACATCTCGGTAATCAAAATCAAACCTATACCTGTAGGTCTTGATTGTCAGGATCTGCATTTCAGCATAAACAAACTTAGCCTTTTGTGCAGTAGGGATAGTATATCGGCCAATGGTCAGTGGGAACTTGAATCCACGCTTGTGGTTGTTTCTTCGTTCTTTTTGCACTGACATCAACTGTCTGCATGTTTCCATGAGAACCCACTTATCCGAAGGATAACGTGGTAGCATGTAGGGACAACTAGTGTAGCACCCTACTCTCAAGTAAGTAAACGTTGGGAATTGAAGAAATAGGCATCCAACTTTACTTACCACCTTATAAGCCTCATCAGATACTCTCCTTTCAAGAGCCGGATCAAAATTTGAAAAGAAAAGGCGTAAAGAAAGCATCTGTGACCCTTCTGAAGTGATGAAAACTTTCCTTCAGTTCCAATTGATAGAAAAATCTGTACACAGGTACCATCATCCGATTCCCTTTTGTAGATAAACCTGGGAATTGTCTCATTACAGCCGCCGCGTACACCAGGTAAGAAGTCATATAGAATTTCAATGTGGAAGGAACATTGATCAACTGCTCATGTATTTCATCACTGATTTGTTTGCCCCAGTCAATGTGCACCTTTTGTCTTCTTATAATCCTGATGTATTCATACATCCAATCGTGAAAAGTGGACGATTCTGGCAAGCCTTTCACTCTGCTTAAAAATGTGATCATATCTTTGACGTCATCCTTGAAATCGCTTCGCAGGAGTCCCTTCGGCCATCTAGAAACAGATTGCCTAGGCTTCTTCAACCATTGAGTATTTATTAGGTTTTTAGCCTTATTGGGATCAGCGTCAAAAACCTCTTGTGCTTTTTGTATAGAAATATCAATGTATTTCTCCATATGAGGAACCTTGAAAACAATGTCAAAGAAATTAGGGTCGAGTCTCAGAATCTCATGCCCGGAAGAATCGATCACACTTCTACTTTCTCTGATGTAGTGAGACGCCACCTGAAGAACAAACTCTGTATTATGAGCAGTTGTAGGGAACATTGCTACCAAATGAAGGTTGTTGTGTACGATTGCTCTCATTGGATCAGGAAGAGGCTTCGTCTCTGTTTGCTTTGCAAAATCAACCAAGTCCTGATGACCAACCTCCGTGTCTTTTATCTCTTCCACCTTGGAGACCACTACGGTCGGCGGATAGACACTTTGATATTTGTACTTCATTTTGCCTTTTGCTTTCGAAGAAGATGGAGGTTTACTAGAAGTCATCAAAAACAACTGGAACTTTGATCACTCTGACTTTGAAGATCTTTGAAAAGAGACTGCAAGGTGTTGAGCCAGAACAAACATTAGTCGTTAGGTAGCATGGGAATGCGCGAAACGAGCAACGATGATGGAAAAGCGTGGAGCGGATGACAAGGCACACAAAACGATGCACAAAAAGGAAGGAACAAGGTTCAGGAGAGAAATGGACAGAAATGAAGCTCATCTGGAAAAAGATTGTAAAAAGTGTAAGGGCGCTAAAATTCAGCGCCCTTACATTTTTGGAGATTTCAGTCTTTGATGCAAGGGCGCTAAAAAATAGCGCTCCTACACTTTTCATACTTAGTTTATAATTCAAAATGACAGGGCGCTAAATTTTAGCGCTTCTGCATCTAAGACATGTTTTAAGAAAACGGATGTAATGGTGAATGAAAACGGTGCTTGGGGTTGGCAAAGTGTTTGTATGGAATTGCAATTTAAATTCGTTTCATCACCATTGTATTTTCAAGGGAACCATTCTTACAAAACAAGAGATTCCCCAATGTTTGCATCAGAACATTATAGAAAGGGCGACAAGGAAAGAAGTTAGCACAAAGACGTTGGAGTGAAAAGCAAGAGGAATGCGTTGAAAACAAAACACAAAAGGTCTATTGCGTGAGGGTAAGAGGAGAAACGTGAGAGTAAGAGGAGAAAGCCACGCAGAAACGCCATGGAAAGGAGGCAAGTAAAGTACACGCAAGATCAAAACGCGAAGGAAGAGAGAAAAACGCGTGGGAATGAAAAGCGTTAATGGAATAAAATGTAGTGTTGTACCCAAACCAAATTTTGCTTCATCAAGGCATTTTGCATTTAAAATTAGAAACCTTGTTAAAATGTTGTAAAATACGGTTTTCGGGCAATATCAAGCATGGAGTTTTTGTCAATATTTTGTGGGTCAAAGGAAGTGGAGTTATATTGATCGAGAACTTGGCGGGGCTTCGAATGGAGCGTTTCATGATGGAGGAACATCTCACGACGACATTTCATATTGCAGACGGTCATGTTAATGATCGAAACGGAGTTTTCAGTGGTCAAAATACGAAGATTTTTCAAAGGAAAATTCACAAAGTGCAAGTATAGCTCAGGGGCGCCCAACTTGTTGGAGGTTAAGATCTTGCTGAAAGTGCTCAAGCATACAGTCAATCTCTTCAGAATCGATGCGGCTATCGACCGAGCCTTTATCAGTGAAGCATTAGAGACTCACAGCTCCAGGTTATTAGCGACGGTTAAAATCCCTAAATTTTTAGGAGATCAGAAAATTGTCATTTTTCAGGCAAAAGCCGCCTCTAGCACGGTAGCCATTTCAGGCGGTAAAACTTCGTCGGTTCGATCGCAGAAGGCAGTCAGTGCGTTCCGCGGCTAATTACGCTTATCCGATGAGATATCCAAGTCTTGATCATCCGGAGCTCTCCCGAGGAGTTCGAGGCATTAGATCAAAGATCGACTTAAAATGGAGTTTTTCATGTTTTGAGCTTCTCGTTTATGCCCGATACGAAATTTTACAAACCGGTGGCTTAAGGACCCTCAGATGCGGTGAAGACAAAGTCTTCCGCGACATCGATGACCAGTGCTTGCCCAGCTCCAGCGATGCATCATTGACTGTCGTCAGAGCGTTCACAGTGGTGATGAGGAGATTCTACCAAGCATGTAATTTTTCGCGAGGACCAACAAATGATTTCGGTGTATTTACTGCGGTCATAAAAGGCCTAGCCTTTAGAGTGAATGAAACCGTTGGCGTTAGAAGTCTTCACGACTATTGAGCGTAATCAATTTATCTTTCCAGCGAGCATAGCCGTCAGCCTTCAGCATTTGGCAGTCGCTCGTGCGTGCGAGGTCTTTGGTGTCATATTACAAAGTGAAGATGTCCGAAAACGTCCAGAAAATGGCTAAGTCTGGGAGCGGTAAACATATTAAAAATACATGCTTCGGAGTTTTGAGGTCTTAGGCGGTTTTCTTGCCTGGAAGCACCTCAATGACTTCTCTTAAGAACCCTCGGCTGTCCGGGTTAAAACGGATAATGCACGAATGGTCATCCCGGCTCAGATATCAGCGTATCCAGAAATCAAAGTTTTTGATGGCGTTTGATTTTAGTGAAATGACAAAGTACAACCTTGAGCGGGGCGCTTTTCTTTGAGGCCCTTAACCGCTGACTTTAAATTTGTCGAAAGTACATCTGATCATCCGGATCACGAGAATATACCAGATCATCACGGTGAGCCGTCTTGTATCGGCGGGGTTCACCGTTCACCGTCGGCGGCCGTTTGAAGAATTCGAGATCGCGGATTTAGGAAATGGCTTCGTCTGGAGACGGTAAAAACAATTTAATCAGAATGCGCCCTAATTTTCAAAGGGATCCAAGCGATGGATTTTTCGCGGTTGTGTCTCCCAGCGGAGACATTTCTTCTTCCTTGTTGATGGAAGCTTTCGTTGATTATCTCCGGTCCGGTCACCGGCATCACCGGTCATCGAGATGATGTCGAAGTTGGCCCGTCGTGGCAGTCTTCGACTATTAAATAGAGTTAGTAAAAATGAAGTATCGAGCAAATGGGCCTATATGCTCCAAGAGATGACGCTTCGAATGGTAAAGTCAAGCGATGAATCTCGAACTTCAACCCGGTTTGTCAGCGAAGTTGGTATAATATTTTAAGCGCCATTGCATGATAATAATTATTTGTGTATTTTCCAGAATTTGAACTTCGATTGATTGGCGATTAGGCGAAAGGCAACCATCGAAGGATTTCTATTCTTGTCAGGGTTTTGGGTTCTTGCAGTTATCAAATTGGTGCGAGTTTCTTCTTGTTTAACATGGCGCATTCTTCATTGTTATTCACAGAGCTTTCAAAGGAAATTCGATTTCATTGAGAGTAAATTCAATCTTAAGTGAATTCGTATTTTTCAAAAGCAAGTTTATGTTTTCAAAGGGGAAATCGAAGTTTATTAATTTTCAAGACAAACTTCAAAGCAATTCGTACTTCTTCAAGAAGAGAAGGCGTGCATCTTTAAGGGAATTCATAGTAGCGAAATTTGCAAGTTCTTCAATTCTCAAAGGCGAATTTTGTCAAAGGAAAATTCATAATTTTGAAGCAAAATTCGTTTTTCTTCAAGGCAAAGGCGTATTTTCAAGCAAAATTCGTTTTTCTTCATTCACAAGGCGTATTTTCAAGGGAGATTCGTATTTCTCAAACAAAGGCAGATTTCTTATCTATTTGCAAAGGCGATTTCTCCAATCACATTCTTTTGCAAGTTAAAGTTCACAGTTCTCAGCAATTTGAAGAATTCAAGGGCGATTTTCATAGAAAAAGAGCATCATAAAAACGTCTTTTTCATCCTTCAATCTCAGATTTCTCTTAGATTTCAATTCGCATGTTCCTGAAATTGGCAAAATTCGACAAGTCTCAGCATCTGGATCATTTTCATATAGCTTCCTCGAATTAAAATCGTGCGTTTGATTTTTTAGGAATTTTTAACTCCAGAGCATTCGTTCTCGAGTTTCTAATTTTCTCAACTGAAAAGTCTTTGCATGGTCGAGTAGAAGTTAGATTTTCGCATTTCTGACGTTCTGGGTTGTCTTAGAATCTTCTTCTGGACAAAACCCATATCTCAGATTTTTCGCCAAAAATAAATCTTCGAAAGGCTATTTTTAGCTTCAGCAGGTTATTTTTAGCTCTCAGAAATGTTGTCAGAATATAGCCGTGTTCACAGTCAACAGGCGAGTTTTTCATAGTACAATACACACAGATTGAATTCAAGACCAAATTGGTTTTAATTCATGACTTCATCAGAAAAGCTGAGACTGATTTGTATCAAGCTGTAGAAGAGATGTTGGCTAAACACTTCAGTTACGGAGCCGCCAAAGTTACCAGTCAGTGAAATGCTAGTTGAGTGTGCAAAGATTGCAAAGATTGCTCAAGTTGCTGACATTCAGATGCTGATGCAGTTGACAGCCTCGTTGAGGGATTGGTTGCTCGATATCACAACCAGTAGACTTCAGTTTCTCACCTCTCAGGATAGACATTATACACAGGAGTTAACTTGGCGTTACCCTTTCAAGTTAACTGGCTGTCTCACCTCATGCATGTCTATTCCGAGATTCATCTTGTTTACTTGGAGGTTTATTTAGGGTTTTACGTTAACTGATGATAGTCTTCCAGTTAACTTGTGTTCAATAAGGACGTGCATGCTCGCACAATTGTCCATTTTTAGATTAGATGTTTCAGTCAAACTGAGGGTAGTTTCCCAGTTGACTGTATAGTTTACGTAATTAGGGTTTGGCGCATTGCTTGCATGCATTGCAGGAACTATAGATGACACAAGGTGATTTTAGGGTTCCCTACACCTTGATGTATATAAATAAGAGCTTACGCTCATTTGTAAATAACTTTTGCTTGAGAGAGGAATATATGCTGTGCCCACCTTGCCCTCAATATTACTCTTTTTCGTATTTGTTCATGTGTCTTCACTATTGGAATTGATTGTTATACCACCTAGGGTTTCGAAAGATTGTGATGCTGAATTCTTTCCATAGATTAGATATATCTGTTTGAACATCTTTATCATTGAAATCAATTGTTATACCACCTAGGGTTCCAAAAGATTAAGGTGATAAGGCTGTTTTGTGTTAATTTACCATTGTGATCGATCGTTATACCACCTAGGGTTTCGAGAAGTTGCAGCGATAAATCTGTTTTGTGAATCTTTATCAATATAATTGAAGGTTATACCACCTAGGGTTTCATGAGATTATAAAGATAAAGGCTGTTTTGTGAAGGCTTTGCTGATTCGATCAAGTGTTATACCACCTAGGGTTTCGTAAGATCGTCTTAGTAAATTCTTAAATCTGTTGTGCCCAATAAGTTGGTTTAGATTGAGATGATAGTTGGCTGCCCACCTTGCCTTCCAAGTAGAGAGTCTAAGCAGCTTATCGTCAGGATAGTCATCCACTCCATTTCCTCATGCTCTGTTTTCTTGAGAGCTGGATGAATTTAAAAGTAGTTAACTTAGTTGTGATTCTTACGTCTGCTTGAAACCCGGAAAATCCTTAGGTACGCAGCGTTCTTGGTTTCTTAACCTTGTGCCTCTTCGGTAGAACAAAGATAGGACTTAGATTACTTTTCTTTTCCATGCATTTCCAGCACCTTGAGGGCTTCCCTCCTAATTTGAAAGGCACTCATTAGCGTGAGTGTACATAGGCTGTCAGGTACCAAACTACGCACTCGAGAGATGTTAGATTGGCCTTAACATGTAGGAAACATATGTAAATCTTAGAACATATACAAAGGAACGAAAGAAAAAGGAGAGAAAGCAAGGGTAATCGACTTACCAAGATGAAACGCAAAGATTGCTGGAGATGAATGTCGAAATTCTCAAAAACGTGTTTGCAGCTTGAGAAGAACTCGCCCAGCAAGAAAAAAAAAAGAACAAAGACCATAAACAATGAAAATGGCGAACTAAAACACTTTTAAGTGAGAGAAAAACGAAAACCTAACTCAAGTCGAGCAATAAATTTTGGCACAAAAAGTGGCACGATTGATGAAAAATGCGAAAATCATGAAGAAATGCGCCAGGGCCAGAAAAAGTTTAAGTGTCAGGAAAAAGTGTAATAGCGCTAAAATTCAGCGCTATTACATTTTTTTAGAAAGTTCACTTTCATGCAAGGGCGCTAAAAATTAGCGCCCCTGCACTTTTCATACTTAGCCAAATTTTGGCTTGAGAGCAGGAGCGCACTTTTTCAGTGCAACTGCATTTTTCGCAATTCGCTAAGTATGAACAGTGAGACTTCGCGAAGGGGCTCATTTCGAAAGTCTTCGCGAGGCGAACATGTGGGGATGCTCGAATTGACTATTCGAGGCTTTGGAACGCATTTTGAGGTGGCTTGAAAATCACTTCGTTATGCGTACTTGAACATCACGAATCCTAGGAAACGTACAAGTTTCGTAGGGGGGTTATCTGTGGAACGAGCGTTGCTAGATTCCGTGATAACAGGATTATAGTCAACAATTTCAAACCCTTTCTCTAAGAGTATAGAATGTGACAAAAGAAAATATGAAGGAACTATTTGAAGAGTACATGGGAAATACTGAGAGGGGGGAATGAATCAATATTTCAAAAACTTTAGAAACTTGAAACCATGTAAAATCAGAAATCCGAATAGTAAGAGCAAACATTGAACAAGATGAACACTGATATTACGTGGAAAACCCTTTCTGGTAAAATTTGTTGGCGTTTCACTTAGCACCTCTGAAGTGCTTATTGGAAACGGACAGCTATTGCAAGTGTGTAGTAACTTCTCTTCAAATTATGGAGGGGAAGCTCCCTCTTTTTACTGATGTTTGTGTAAAAGTAAAGTGGACTAATGTTCCTATCTTTTTTACTTAGCGGCAGGACACAAGGTGCATAAAAACAAATGTGTTGCAACTAAGGTTTTCTTTGTTTTCTACAGATCTTAACTACAACTAGGCTAACTTTTAATCTGTCTTATCTCCTCTAGATAAACAGAGCAAGAGAATATAGGAGCGCGAATGGAATGGTTCGATCACTCAGACGAATTAGTCTCCCAGAATGCATCTGAAGGCTCTAAACTTTCAAATTTACACCGAAATAGAATCCACACAAGTAATCTTCAAATGGTAGGCTAGATCTCAAGATTCCCAAGGAGGTACGAAGACCTTTCTGAGGTGTAGGCTGAAAGGTAGACTACTAGAAACAACAAAGAACGATAATCTAACTCTCTAAATTCCCAAGGAGAGACAATGCTCTTTCCAAGGTGTAGATCAAAAGACAAATTATTGAGAAAAACATACAATGATAAATTTTGAGACTTTTAGATCAAAAGCAAGGTAGCTCTCCCGATTTATTATCTCAATCTTCAATCAAAGGTTACACTTTGGGACAGCAACTTGTGTCAAAGAGACAATCACACATGAAGCTATCAAACCAGAATACATGAACATGGATTGAACACACCTATCTAAATAAAAAGAACGCAAGCTATACTTGGCATTTTTCTATCACAAATACGATTCAAGAACATATACTAAGCGAACAAAGTCAAAGGCTTGTGAGCTCAGCATTTTGCTACCTTGAAGTAAAGTTACAAAATAATGAGCAAAGGCTCTTATTTATAGAAGCTCAAAGGAGTAGGCAACCCTAAAATCTCCTTAAGTTAACAATGAGTTCCTGCCAATCAGCAAGATTTATTCCTATGTATAAAAGTAGGTAAGCTAGCAGTTAACTGGAAATCTACTTCAATTAACTGAAACTAAACTAAAAGTGAACTCCAAATACAAAAGTGCCTCCAAAATAGGGATCCATAATTAGTGGAGATCTAAAATAGACATCCATAATTAGTGGAAATTGACATGCATGATCAATGGGACAATGAGTTAACTTGGAAATGTTGATGTGTTTTTCGTGACCGCACCAATGCAGAATAAAGTCGCCAACGGCTACCCTATCCTCTCCAAGGTTCATGCGTTCAACTCCAAGGTTCTTTCAATGCGAATAGGCTCAGTTGGCTCGATGTGATTTGCTGGTATTTCAAGGGGACTTACGGAATTGTTCAGTAGCAGAGGAAGGGAATTCAAATGCTCGAAAGATTTGTCTATGAAGTGCGGGTTTCCTATTCTAACCAGAAAGTACTGAATTTAAAATGGTTGCAGGGTTTAGAAGGCTCTAATTTACTCTAAGGCATGGGACATGGCGATCAATTCTCACAAGCTTCAACCAGGTTCTGCTTTGCCTCGCTTCGGACAGCCTCCACAGAACCGGTGCAATCTTCAGAGGAGTAGCTCAAGGTGTTCAAATCATAATTCAACGCGAAGACACCGTCACAACGACGCATACCAACGTGTGAATCACAAACGAAGTTAAATCCGCGATGTTCCAGTTGACCACGCAAGGCGAACTCACCATCAGCGAGCCCACTAGTGGTATGGATAGACGAAGCTTTGCTCAAATTGAAGACCACATTCCACAATTAACATCTACTTGCATGGAATGGAAATTATACTACTTTGAACTATTTTACGCTACCATTTGAATCGGAAGGACGAAGAAACCTTGCTAGCTACTCACAACAAAGATGAAATTCACCATCAATGAAAAACTCTTTTATTGAGAGAGTGTTCACAACAATTTCTTACAAAGTTTTCAAAGGGAAAACTTTCCCTCTTCTTCAAACTACACTATCAATCTATACTAAGTTACTTTAAGCTGTCACCTAGCTGTCTCTCTATTCTATGTCTACTCTAAGCTAATTTCTAATTTGTAATGAGTTACAAATGAGGGGGACTCCCCCTTTTATAGATGGCCAAGTCCAACGGACGGCTCAGATTACAATCGGCTGGATGGCCCAGATTGTGCCACCTCAACCCTAAACAAGATTCACCCCAAAAACTGCCACCAAGAGGAGTGGGGTAATAAATGAGCCATAATGTCCATCATCCTTCCAAAAGATTCCATCCTTGAAACGCGTTCACACTGTTCTCGATCCTCTCCTTGACGTTGTTCTTCAACTTTGCTCGAGCTTCCACTCTTTTCTCCATCTTGAGTTATACTAAGTTTCAACACTTAGCCATTTTTCGCAACTTTTCTTCCTTCAAGGTTGAAATATTATCTTGGATTATTTTCTTCATCACTTTAAGTCATCATCGTTTGGTCTCGACGTTCACCCTGCAAAACAAGCAAAGAGAAGAGCATCAAAACACTTCATAATATAAATTCACTTTACTTACCTGATTTTCACGCTCCGATTTCCAAGGGTTCATCGTCTTCACTAGCCAACTTCGCGTTCAAATTCTTCATGCCTTAGCCAAATTTCCAACCTATCTTGCATTCTGCTCGGCGCACTTCACTCTGCCATTTCATCCAACACTGACTTGAGCAAAATGTTTCCATCGGGAACTTGATCAAAAATCATCTAGGCAATCATTTTCAAATTCATC